>RJWM01000979.1:0-107500 GCA_004363535.1 Dasyprocta punctata
ATTTGCGCATCGTTATCTTTAAAATGGTTTCTTACATTAACAGATATAGACATGCAAGATTGATCCAATCATATGAGTATTAATTGTTCCCGCTCAATAACGAATACATTGAGCAGTGTTCTTTTTAGTTATCTTACATATACACATATACAGGTTTATATCCCCTCCTCTTCCCTTTTCCCTTTCCGCCCATTCCCCTTGAGCATTACATTTTAATAGCCATTGATTAACTAACATGTCTCACAGGAAGAAGACCTAATCTATACAACATTAAAACTATGGTAAGAAAAAAGTCAATAAAACTTGAGGAAAATAATCTATGAATAAAAAATTTCATGTTTTTTTTAGAATTAGTATAAAAATTCTGAAGAAGCTGCTGCTATTCATCTAGGATAGTGTTCAAATTTTCTTGTGTGAGCTCTGTCTCTAAGGCACAAGGCAAATCTAACTGCTCCTGCGACAAGTGAGAACTTTTCATGGGGATGTCAGCCCAGCTGTCACAACATGACTGAAATCTCTGGGCCAGTGCATTAGCAAAATTTTGGCACCAGCTGTATCTATAAGGTTTACCTTTGTGTGTATACGTGTGTTCCAGCAACTGACTCTTTTGAAGAAATTTATGACCACAGATGGTACAAATGGTTTTTATTTTCCTTGAAAAGGAAAAGTTTCTGTTTAATTCCATGGGTTCTGTATCTTTGGAGATCAGAGATACCTGGCTGATTTGGAAAGTCTCTGTGGTACCTCAGTTCGAGTGGTCAGGCTGATGTTCATTCTCCTTAACAGTGAAGGAGTTAAGTCTGCAGCATTCAAGAGCCTCACTGTTTTCATGAAGTGGATGGACTTCGCCAAGGTCATTGCTTTCCAGGATGGAAGCAGGGACACCAGATGGGAGGGATCCAGACACATGGATATGGAGATGTTGTCTGAAGTTACTATGGCAATTAAAAGGTTCTCCACAGTAATGGCACAAATGTATGTTGATACACTTGTGTCTGTCTATATAAGAGGGTTCTGTTACCTCTGATGAAAGCAAGGAGTTGCTGTGGGACATCACAGGCCCTGGGCCACACCTGTCCTGCTTGATAGACACTACAGGTTCCTGGTGCTCCTCCAAGACCTGGGCAGCAGCACGGCCTTCTGCTGGTCCGCAATGCCATCATATAGCCCAGTAGTAAGATAAAGCTGCAATTGGAGGTGGTCACCCTGGAGAGCTGCTTTGTTACCACTGCTAGTGGAAGGAGTTCCTTTGACCTCCAGACTTTGTTTGACAGCTGCTTTTTGGGTTGTTGAGATTTGGATGCCGTACAAATTTGAGAACTTCACAGTCTCTGGTGAAAACACTTGGTTCATTTCAGTTGCAATGTGAGAAAAGTAGTCAGTGTGAAGAAATTGAATGCCTTCCTCCAAATGACTGTAATTCACACTCTGTTTTGGCCCTTTCCTTGTGTACATAATATGCAACAAATAGCTGAATGTGTTGGGCTGGATGTCACTTGGCTGTATTTTTATACACTCACTTGTTTGGTAAATATAATTTTGAAATAGAAAAAGCAGCAAGTACTGCTCTATGGGCTTTGAAGTAACCATCTCCAATAGCAACTGTGCAATCACACAGAAAACCAAATTATCGCTGCATGTTTAGCTGCTGTAGAAGGATAAGACTGGCCAGCAGTATCCATTGTGGTCCTAGTATATGTGAGGTCTTCAGTTCAGTTCTGCAATTCCAGAACTACGGAAGGCTGAGGTAGAAGGATTTCAAGAGTGAGCTCAACTTGGGTAACTTGGTGACTTACCGAAACCCTATCTCAAAATAAAAAATAAAAAAGGGCTGGGCATGTAGCTTAGTTCAAAGGCCTTGGGTTCAATTTTCATGGCAAGATGCAGCCACAGCAGTGGCCAACTCTTCTGTGCAGAAGGGACTGGCTCCCAGCTCTGTCTGTTATTTTAATAAAGCCTTTATTCAGCTCAACTGCTCCCTGTTGTTGTTATCCCATCACCCAAATTTCTAAGTAACTGGTCTTGTAACCTCTGTATTCATTTTATCCCCACTACTTGTTTATAAATCTCACATCTGTAGTTCTTTACTAAAATTGCACTCTCCAAAGGAATTGAGGATTTCTTTCCTACATTATGATTAACATCAAATCTCATCTTCTTTACAACATATCTTCCTTATAGGGTTTTTTTTTTTGTTTTTGGTGTATGTAGAGTTTCTGGACCATGCACCTACTTGATAAGTATTAGCGGTTGAAGGAATATACTGCCAGTGATGTCTCTTACTTAGAAGTTGGAGAGCATTCTCTGTCTCCTTCTTTAGTCTTTTCTTTTTACTTCTTTCATAAATAAAATGGGTTTGATATTTGGTTTTATAGTTTGAATATTGCGTAGAGAAGGGTTTTCTGGAATATTTTTTTCATAAGTATTGGTACATTGAAGTGACTGTCTTGAAAGATGGGACATTTTCCTAGTTTTTTTTGATACTTTGCATCTGCTGGTTGTGATCTCCTTTCAGACTTAGGGGATGCATCATAGTGAATGAGACTGTCATTGTGTTGCCATTCCCCTTGCAGAGGATTGGTTCAGGCATGAGAATACAATGTGGTCTTGGCCATTTGAATTTGTTCTTATGACTTCATTCTTTTTGTATTTCTCTAATGTCAATTCACTGGACTTGTGGAAAAGAAGTAGATAAATCTATGTGCTCTGTCTTCCATCCTGATAAAAGCCTGATTATGTGTTGACACACTGAGCCTATGTTAATGTATCAGTTGTCTGTCACTGCATAGCAAAACACTCCAACATTTAACAGCTTCAAACAGCAGCTGTTTTATTTGCTCACAAGTTAGTGGTGTCAGAGATTTGAGTTGGGTTCAGTGGACAACTTTTTCTAATCTCCTCTGAGGTCACTCAGTGGCTGTATGCATCTGGCAGCTCTCTGGGGATCAGATGACCTAAAATGTGTGGTGTTCAGTGCTGGTTGTCAGCTGGCCAGTCTGTAGCCTTGAATGGTTCATCTGTGTTCCAGGTGGCCTTTTCTACTCTGGTCAGGTTGCCTTCACTGCTTCATGTGGCTGTCTCAGGATAGTTCTCTAAGAAGGCAAGAGAAGAAGCTGCATCGGTTTTAGAAACCTAGGTTCAGACATCATGTATTAATTATGCTACATTTTACTGGGGGAACAAGTCATGAACCAGCTCAGAATTAAGAGACAGGGAAATAGATTTTACCCCTTAATGGTATAGTTGCAAAGGGGAATGAATAAAAGATGGGAATATTTTGTGATGAATTTTTGCAATCTGGTATTTGTATTCTTCCAACTAATTTACTGTATTATTTTTAAGTAATATATCCCAAGTAAGAAGTATGGAAACAAAAAAATAAAGAGAAAACTTGTTTCAAATACAATTGTCAAGAAGTAGTCTAATAATTTCAGGTGAAAATTATTCTAGGTAGCTCTTTAATTATATAAATAGAATAAAAAATGCAGAATAGTTTCATAAAAATTGGCTCTTGCTACATATTTTTAGAAAATAAAAAGCATTAAATTGAATTTTTTCATGAATTTAACAGAAGAAAAAGAAACCAAAGTGAAACCAAAGAAATTATGGAAGTCAAATTATGTATTTTTGCTCAGATATATTAGATCCTAAGAGTTCTCCCTAAGGTTACATGAAAGATTATAAAAAAATTAAGAAAGAGTTTTTTTTAAAAATCCATTAATTTTAGACATATTGATTGACTCTGCTATAAAAGATAAGGAAATTAAAACTTTGTAATCTTCCTCTCACCTCATTTCACACTCCCTTCATCTTCTGACTTTTTGGTGTCATTTTTAAAAAGTCAGAGTATAAAGCATTCATATTCATCATTTATAATTCCATAATTCTTTAATTACCATTACATCTATAATTAAATGAATTTTCAGTTTTCCTACCTGTCCTTTCACCACAGCTTCTGACTTCCTGAATTACTTTTTAAAATTATGATTAATTTTTGGGTTCCTGCATGTTTTATTATTTTTTTCCAGATGAACTCAGAGCAGTGGCTTTCTAAATTCTTGCTTGTTTGCAGATTTCTGGGGTTGACTTCACATTGACTTGATTGGCTATAAAAATTTGGTTTTACAATTTCTCTTCCATTGTTTTACTGACTGAGCATTGAATTTTGCACTGATCCATCTACTGGAGCTTTACTATTTATTCTTGATTCGTTTGGTTCATCATTGGTTAGCTATTCCATGAAGGGTTCTGAGATCTTTATTCTCTATTTTTTTTTTACAGTCAGATTGTTTGACCATTAGTCTTTATACATCTGGTATTTATCTCCCAATAGGTGATTCTGTATTTTTTTTTTGAGGGTGCTGGATACCTAAATGTGTTTTAGATACCTGAATATTTTTTTCAGTCTTTGGGTCTCAATAATGTAAGAAGATGATGTTTTGTTGATAATTATGTAATGGAATTTTCTAGCACATGGCATTAATTCTTCCTTTGTGTCAGGGAATTTTCTTATATTTCTTTTTTTTTTCTATTCTGTTTTTAGGATTTTCTTCAGAGATAATTTCTCTGTTGAATGACATTTGTCCTTCAGATGTATTACCTTTTAAGTGCTTTTAAAAGCCATCTTTCCAAAATTTATTTTTATTGTCTTTTTATCATTTCTCAATCAGTGATTGACTCTTTAATCAGGCCTAGGTTGTTCATTAGTGTTTTTAATTGGTTATCTCTTTAATGATGTCACTTTGATTTTCAGGTTATTTCAATATGTGTAATCTTCCTTTTGTCTCAGTCTACTTTTTTTGGAAGGATTATGATTATTATACTTTTGTTGCTAATATACGCCAGTCACTATACAGGAATTGGTGAGATTATTGTCATATTTTTGAAAGTATGTGAGACTTTTTTTCAATTTTTATTTTTTATTAATACATTTGCTTTATATTCTGACAACATTCATTGTGGAGAGTTGGTACATGTACATAGCAGATCTTGATTCTTTTTTCATCCCCTTAACTTTCCTCTTATTCCATCTTCCAATCCCATTCCCATTTGAAAAAAAATCTCCTTGCTTCCTTATGAATACCTTATATTTTGGTTTGGATTTCTCATACAAGAGAAACATGTGACATTTAAGCTTGTGTATCTAATTTGTTTCATTTAACATTATGGTCACTAAGTGTATCTATTTTCTTACAAATGACTCATTTATCTTTCTTTATGCAAGAGTAGTAGTCCATTGTGTATAAATACCACATTTTCTTTATTCATTCATCTGTTGAACTGATGTCTTTAACTCATTTGGGAACTAGAAGAGGAATAGCTGGGTCAAATGGAATTTATCATTTTAGTATTTTGAGGACTTTCCATATTGATTTCCACAGTGGTTGTACTAGTTAACTAGTGTACTAGTTTACTAGAATGTAGAAGAGTTCCTTTTTCCTCACAGCCTCATCAGAATTTATTATTATTTGATCTCTTTTTTAAAAAATTCTTTTTCATTTTTATTTTAAAGAGAATAAAACCAAGCGAAATAAAACAGAATAAAGTCAATCAAAACAAACCAGTGTAAGTGACACAGGACTTCAAAATAATAGAAAATCAACAATGGTACCATAATGTCTCTTGTTGGCTTCAAAATAGCTCCTGATACCTTCAGACATAGTAAAAATCAAATAAAACAGAACAGAATAGAAAAAAACAAAACAATGAATGCAATAACGGACTTCAAAACAAGATAATAGTAAATTCAAAATGGCTTCCATAATGTATTTTGTTATCTTTGAAATAGATGTCCATGTCATCAGATATAATAAAAGCAAACAAAACAAAACAGAATAGAACCCAACCCAAAAAAACAATGAAAATGATACAGGACTTTAAAACAAGACAATTGAGAATCAGCAATGGCCACCACCCTCAAGAGGAGATCCCCTATAGATGCTACACTGTGTATTGTCATCCTCTGAATAGATGATCAGAGCACTGGCTTTAGACCTGCAAAGTCAGTGAAACACTAAACACTACAAGCATTAAATTATATTTTACCTCAATAGCCATCATTGCAGCCTGTGTTTCTCCAAATCAGCTGGTCACTTATGGCATGGGTGGGGGTTGGGGGGTGTTGGCTCTTCTTGTTTCCTAGCCTGTGTGACAGAAGGGGCTGGGGTCTGGCTGTCCCCCCAGTGGCCCAGCATGGCGCTTATTCTCAGGGAGGGCTTGCTTCTTGCGGACTTCTTGTTCTCTTGCCCCACAGTCTGCAAATGGTGCTGACTCACAGGAAAAGGCTGGCATCTGGCTGTCCCCCCAGCGGCCTGAGCATGGTACTGATTTGCAGGGTATTATTTGATTTCTTAATTGTAGACATTTTTAGGAGTAACATGTAATCTCAGTGTCATTTTAATTTACATATCTCTAATAATCAGCAATGTTGAACATTTTTTTCATTTTTTGGCCATTTGTTCTTTTGTGAAGTGTCTATTCTTTTCATTTGCCCATTTATTGATGGGTCTTTTAATTATGGGGATCTAATTTTTGAGTTCTTTATATATTCTAGATATTAGTCCTTTGTCTTAGGAATAACTGGCAATTTTGTTTCCATTCTGTAGGTTGTTTTATCATTCAGTTGATTGTTCACTTTGCTGTGCAGGCACTTTTTGATTTGGTATGCTCCCATTTGTTGATTCTTGGTATTATTTCTTGTGCCATTGTGGTTCTGGTCAGAAAGTCCCTGTCTATGGCTGTGTCTTCAAGACTAGTACCTATTTTCTCTTCCAGCAGAGTAAGTGTTTCTATTTTAACATCTAGATCTCTGATCCATTTTGATCTTAGTTTTGTAGATGACGATATGGGTTTAAACTTAATCTTGTGAATGTGGATAGCCAGCTTTCCCAGAACTTTTTATTGAAGAGAGTATCTCTCCTACAATGTATACTTTTGGTCTTTTTGTCAGACATCAGATAGCTGAATTTACCTGGGGTTATTTTTACTTCCTCTATTTTGTTCCACTGATCCATATGTCTGTTTTTGTACCATACTGCTTTTATTGATAATTTTATAATATAACTTCATGTCTGGCATTCTGATGCCTCCTACTGTGCTTTTGTTATCCAGGATTGCTTTTACTATTCTCTTTTTTGGTTCCATATGAGTTTTGGGATAGTTTTCTCTAGTTCTGTCAAGAACACTATTGATAGGGATTGTGTTACATGTAGATACCAGTTTTGGAAGTATGATCATTTTTTTTTCAGATGAAGGTAGATTTATCTCCCCTATCTATCCAAGAAGGCAGTGACTTTGGGCCCAAGAATTTTTGTGCTGCGGTAATGATAAGGGACTTCAACTGAAATGGATCTGTCAGTGATTTTTTAAATTTTATTGGTGCATTTTAGATATACGCAATGGTAACATTCATCATAGAGAATTTGTAGCTGTACATGGTTTATCTTGCTTCTTTTTTTTCACATTCGCTCCCCTCTCTTTAGCCCCTCTTCCCTTCTGTTACGGTTTATACATTGTGTCAACTTGAGAAGTCTAGCAGCTTAATTAAGTAACTCAGCAACTCTACATCCTGGGGTGTAGAGCACAGTTACCTGGTCATTGTTACAATTTGAGAAGGTCAAAAGTTTAGCTGAGAGACGCAGCAGGGAGCCAGGGTTCTTACTTGGTAAACATCCTCATCCTGTGCAAAGGAAGGCAAGGATGTTTGTGGATGCTACACCCACCCTGAGGGGGGGGGTGTCCTGTGTACTATATAAAGGCAGAGAAGAGGCTTGCTCTGGTGCCCCTTTTTTTACTCTGGCTGCTTTTGCTTGGCTGCTGCCTTGAAATGTTGTTCCTGTGCCATGCCACCCTGCCTTGGAGCCAGCTGGTTGTGGACTGAAACCTCCAAAAACTGTAAGCTAAATAAACCTTTCCTTCCCTAGTTTGTGTGTCAGGTGTTTTGTCTCAGCAACGAGTAAAGAGTAACCAAGACACCTTCCTTATTTACAAAAGTTTTACTTGCATTTTTTTCCTTCTATTCTCTTTTTCTTGTCTCTTCTTTCATGCCCCTCTTCCTTGTTCCTTTTCTCATCTGAACATTTTCTTCCCATTTCCCAGTATGTATTATACATTTTGGTCCTTATTTACACTTTCAGTTTCTCACACCAGAGAAACTACTCGATATTTGAACAAGTGTGTCTGCTTTATTTCACTTAAGAATATGTCCATTTTGACTATATTGGTTCTGCCTATCAAGATACAGGGGATATTTTTCTATTTTCTAATGTCCTCTTCAATCTTCTTTTTCACAGTACTGTAGTTTTCATTATAGATGTCTTTCACCTTAGTTAGGTTATTTCCTAAACATTTAATTTTTTGTTACTATTGTGAATGATATTGTTTTTCTAATTTCTTTTTCACTGAGTTCCTTATATTTTGTATGAGTCAATTTTTATTTATTTATTTATTTTTTACCTGTGTGTAATGTATTTTATCTTCTTCTTTTATCCAATCCAATCCATTCCTCGTCTTTCTTTTATTTATTTATTATTTATTTTCACTCCTCTTTTTTCAACCCTTTTTTCTCCCTCCAATTATAAAATCTTTGTTTTCATTTTTTCTTCCATTCTCTTTTTTCCTTTTTCTTTTCTTCCCCTCCCTCTCCCATTTCCCTTGTTTCTCCTCATAGCTGAACATTTTCTTTCTATTTGTCAGTATTTATGATCCAGTTTGGTCTCTATTTACCTTTATAGTGTTTTTGTGCAAGAGAAACAATACAGTATTTAATCATGTGTGTCTGATTTTTTTCACTTAAAGGTGTGGCCTGAATGTGTATCTATTTACCTAAAGATATCTCAAGTTTATCCTTCTTTATGAAAGAGTTATACTCCACTGCACATATAAAACACATTTTCTTTATCTATTTATCCATTGATAGGCATCTGGGCTGTTTCTAGGACTTAGCTATTACAAATTGTGCTGTTATAAACATGGATGTGCATATATAACTGTGGTATGATACTTTTAACTGTTTTGGAAAGATTCCTAGAAGGGGAATAGCTAAGTCAAATAGAACTCTAATGTTAGTTTTTTGAGAATCTCCATTCTGATTTCCATAGTGACTGTACAAGTCTATATTCCCATCAGCAATGGAGAAGGGTTCCTTTCCCACCACAACTTCACTAGCATTTGTTATTGGTTGATTTCCTAATGACAGCCATTCTTTCTGGAGTGAGATGGACTCTCACTGCTTTTTAAATTTGCATTTCTCAAATGACCAGTGATGGTGAGCATTTTTTTCATATATTTATGTGATGTTTGTATTTTATCATCTGAGAAGTATCTATTCATTTCACATGCCCATTTTTAAATTGGGCCTTTAAGTGTGATGAGTCTAATTATTGAGTTCTTTATACATTATAAATATTAGTGTTTTGTCTGATGAATAGCTGGTAATTTTTTTTCTTGTTCTTTACAGTGCCTATTCACTCCACTGGTGGTTTCTTTTGCTGTGTGAGGAGGGTAAGACCTCCACTTGATTCCAACTCCAGATTTTGTCTGTTCTTTATTTTCTCATCCTCTCACAGTCCTTCACCCCAAGAACCTCAAGAGCTGCATGGGTCATGGCACCTTTCAATTACATTAAAGAGGTTGAGGAGTATAGGCATGAAATCTTCTCTAAATTTCTTGTAGAATTCAGCTGTGAATCCATTAGGACCTGGGTTTTTCTTGGTAAGTTTTAAATTACATTTTCAATTTCAGTAACTGACATTGGATTACTCAAAATTTTTATATCTTCTTGATTCAGTTTTGGTAACTCATATGTTTCTAGGAATCTGTCCATTTCCTCTGTGTTTTCCAGCCTATGTGAGTAAAGATTTTCAAAGTAGGGTTGATGATCTGAATTTCCACAGAATCTATAGTAATTTCATCTTTTTCATTCCTCATTATATGAATTTGCACTTTTTGTTTCCTTTTTTTTTTTTTGTACTGGGGGTTGAACTCACAACCTTGTGCCTGCCAGGTAGGTGCTTGCACCACTGAGCTAAATCACTGGCCCTGTTTTTTGAGACAGGATCTCACTATGCAGTTCAGGCTGGCCTTGAACTCACTTTGTAGCCCAGGCTGGTCTTGAACTCACAAGGATGCTTCTACCTCAGCCTCCCAAGTGCTGGGATTAAAGGCATGCACCACCACACCCAGCTTTGTTTCCTTTTTTTTGATAAGGGTGGCTAGGGGTTTGATAAGGGTGGCTAGGGGTTTATCAGTTTTGTTTATTCTTTCAAAGAACCAACTTTTTGATTCATTAATTCTTCATATTGTTCTCTTAGTCTTAATTGCATTAATTTCTGCTGTGATCTTTATAATTTCCTCTCTGCTATGAGCTTTGGTCTTGACTTGCTCTTCTTTTTCTTGACTTGCTTGAGGTGCAGCATTAGGCTGTTTATTTGTGCTTACTCTGTTTTCCTGATGTGACAGTTCATTGTTATATATTTCCCTCTAAGGACCACTTTCATTGTGGCCCACAGGTTCTGGTGTGTTGTATCTGCATTTTCATTGACTTGTAGATATTGTTTCATTTCTTCTTTAATTTCTTATGTAACACATGGATTGTTCAGGAGGGTGTTATGTACTTTCCATGTGTTTATGTAGGTTTTGCAGTTTCTTTTGCCATTAATTTCCAATTTCAATGCATTATGGTCAGATAATATGCATGGGATAATTTCAATCCCTTTGCACTTTCAGAAGCATGTTTTATGGGCTAATATATGGCCTATTTTAGAGAATGTCCCATGTGCAGGTGAGAAGAACGTGTATTCTGATGTTATTTGGTGGAATACTCTGTAAACATCCAGTAAGTCCATTTATTCATAGATTTGATTCTGTTCAGTTATTTCTTTGCTGACTTTTTTGTCTAGTTGATCTATCTCTTTGTGACAATGGAGTATTACTGTCCCCTATTGCAATTGTGTTATTGAATATTTTATTTTTCACGTGTATTAGTATTTGTCTGATATAGTTGTTTGCTCCTGTATTTGGTTCGTATATATATATGATTGTCACCTCTTTCTCTTGAATTTTTCCCCTAATAAGTATGCAGTGCCCTTCTTTATCTCTTTTCATCATTTTTGGTTTGAAGTTTCCATTGTCTGCAAACATGAGAGCTACCCCTTCTTTTTTCTGGGTTCCTGTTATATGGAATATTGTTTTCCATCCTTTGACTTTCAGTCTATGAGTTTCTTTTTGAGTCAGACGTGTTTCTTGTATGCAGCATATTGTTGAATACTGTTTCTTGATTTATTCTGCCAATCTATTTCTTTTAATTGGTGAATTGAGGCCATTTACATTGATAGTTGTAGCTGGTATGTATTGGCTTAACTCTGTCATGTTATTTTCCTGTTGTTGGTGCCCTGCTTTCCCCCCTTGTTTAATTGCTTGCCCTACCAGATGGCTTCTTTCTGTTGTTTTTCTGGGAAATATGGTCATTTTTATCTCTATCTAGAATGTCTTTCAGTACTCTTTCTAGGGTTGGTTTGGTGGACATGAATTTCTTCAGCTGTTCTTTGTCATGGAAGTATCTTATTTCTCTGTTAATTCTGAAAGATAGTTTTGCAGGGTACATTCATCTGGGTTGAAAGTTGTTTTATTTCAGAACTTGAAAAACTTCATTCCAAGCTCGTCTTGACTTGAATGTTGTGCTGAGAAGACAGCCGTGATTCTAAAGGGCTTTCCTTGATAGGTGATCTGTTTCTTTTCTGTAATAGCTTTTAGTTCTGTTTTTATGCTGAATTTCTGGGATCTTAATTAGTATATGTCTGGGAGTAGTTTTATTTTGGTTATGGCTGTTTGGAGTTCTATATGCCTCACTTATCTGTAAATCAGATTCTTTTCCCATGCTTGGGAAATTCTCTGCTATTACCTCTGCAAATAGTTTTTTTTTTTTTTATGTCATTTATATCGACTCCTGCATCTTCACTGACACATATCAGTCTTATATTGTTTTACTTTGTATCATCTTGGAGCTGTTGAATTGTTTCATAGTCCTTTGTTATTTTTAAGAGTTCTTTTCTTTGATGATTGCTAGCTGCAATCCTATCTTCAAGGTCTGAAAGTCTATCTTAAGTTTCATTCAAGTGATTTTGCCAGCTTTCAATGGAAATTCTAATTTCCTGGATATCTCTTTGAATTTTTTTCATGCATTCTTTTTCTTTCCTGTATGTTCATTCAAGGTTTCCATCATTTTCCCATGCTCCTGTACTTTTATCTGTGTCTTCTCTGGCTATGCTGCACAATTCTTTCATTAAGGTTGTCATTTCTTTCTTTATCTGACAGATTATTTCTAATCTGATTTATTTTATAAGCTCATAGATTTGTTTCTTTATTTCACTTGCTATCTTTTCATAAACTTCAGGTGTGTAACTTCTACTTTCCTCTATTTCCATTTCTCCTGTACTTGCTCCAGATGGTCTGGGCATTTGAGATTGCATTTTGGTTTTTTGTTTTGTGATTTTCACCCCTTGGGTTAATATTTTGGTCTTTTGAATCCCACTAGTCTCAACTGTCTCTCGTGTGTGTCTTAGGGTCCTACTATATAGCTGATGTTCACCCAGTTGCTGGGTTCTACAGTGTAGGGGAGAGGCCAGTCACTTGAATTCTTCTGTGGCCCAGTTGTGTGAGTCTTATATTCTTCCTTGGCTGACTAGCCTAGGAGCATTGATGTGAACCAACCCTTAGCTTGTATTATTGCTGTGGCTTCAGGCTATTGCAGCCAGCCAGACCCACCTGCCTGTAGTGTGTGCCCCAGCCAGTATCCTACTGTGTCACTGGTGGTCTACCAGGCCCAGGTGGTGAGTGGTCTTGCTGGTGCTCTCGCCAGACTACCTGATGTTCTCATATGTAGGAAGGGCTCACCATATTCCCACATATGTAGGAAGGGCTCACCATATTCCCACTGGCTTGCCAAGGTCCTGTGGGTGGGGGTAGGATTTGCCGAGGCTTCTGGTCATCCACTGAGCTTGGGGGACTTACTGCACTCTTGCCGGCCTGCTGAGTCCTTTGAGTAGAGGGAGGAATTGCTAAGGATTCCACCAGCCCATCAAAGTACTGCGGGTGGTGGAAGGGGTTGCTGATGCTCCCATGGGCTGCTGTGGTGGTCAGAGTGAAGGGGATAGGTGAACAAGGTTCCTCTCAGCTGCTGAGGTCTTCTGGGTGTGGGGGATGGGCAGCTGATGATCCTGTCAGGTGCTGAGGTCTTCCAGGTGTGGGGAATGGGTGACCAAGACTCCCCTCAGCTGTTGAAGCAGTCCAGGTGCCAGAGGTGTGCCTTTTAATAAGTCATACACAGTCCACTGTCTTAGGGCCCCGTCCATCTCACCCACTATTTTGCTAGACTGTAATCATAGAGAGAATAAAAATTTCTTTTTTTTGCTGTTTTCCTGATGATTCAGTGCTTGCCACATAATATATGTCTCACAGTTCTTTATTGAGTGAGTCAGTGAATAAATAGTTGATTGAAAGATTGAAATATGGAAGCTGTATTTCAGTAAATTTTAAATTTTGGGTTTTTTTTTGTGACTTGTATTAAAAAAATCGAAATAATTAACATATCAAGGCTAAACCAGAACCTACTATAAATTTGGGTTCAAAATGTGTCTCCACTGTTATGGAAGAGACCTCACAGCTTGCTGAGCATAAATCAAGAATTAACCCTGGAGAAAATATATGGGGAAAATGTGGCCTCAAACAATTCAGAGAAGAGTCAAGAAGAGGAAATGGACAGCAAACACTTCCAGATTGAACAAAAAGCATCCAGGGACTTCCTTTTGCAAGCCAGATGGCAGCCTCCAGCTGGCTGCCTTAGAGATACTGAAATTGAAAGACTCAATATCTGAGCAGACACGCCCACTTACAGGTCTGTAGGAGGCCTGGGATGCCATGGTTTGTAATTACCTCCCAACTGAGTCTTTGTGTGGTCACATAGCTGGCAGAGCTGAAGCTGCAGCAGCATTTCCTGTATTAATTTGAATTTGCCTCAAGTCATATAATTTTATGGATGTAATGAGATAACACTGGTTAAATCAACATTTAGGTTCTGAGAATTTCTCCTTTTTCTTTTTGGAATAGGATGTTGGTGATGTGAGAGAGGTGGGGAAGTTATAAAAACACACTTTTTGCTTGTACTTTTAAGTACTGCTGGTGGTGATGTAATCTTACCCACCTTTTTGGAAAACAAGTTGATTGTGATTATAGCAGTTTAAAATGTTCATTAGTCCTTTACACAAGCACGGACCTTTCCATGAAGGTCTTGTGGGCCATGTTCAGGCATATCCATATCTTGAGAACAAACGGAAGCTCTTACAATGCTTTTAAAGTAAAAAGGGTTAGATGTTGGGGCTGGTGGTTTGATCAGATTTCCAGTTTGCAAATGGATGAGTTGAGAGACAATTGTAGAAGAATGCATCCTTCCAGGCCACTTCCCACTCCACCTAGATGCAATGACCCAACTTCTATAGCCAGGCTTTGCCTACTAACAGCACATCTGCTATGCACTCAACAGTGTATTAATCCACTGTTGTGTGTATTTCTCCTATGAGCCAATCACCTTCCAAAAGTCCTACCGTGGAACATAGTAGACTTTTGGGAGAAATTTTAGATATAACAACAACATGATGCAAGGAAGACTGAGAGAATGCAGAATGCAGATTGCTAACTCCCAATAAGAAGCCAGTTTTTATACAGGAAACCAAGGAAACTAAGAGCAGCTTTGGAAAGAATCTCTGATGCTTTTACCCATGCCAAATGAACCTGAAGTATGAATTTACAATGTCCCTGGCCTGTGTAGTTGAGGATGGTGTGATGAGAACTGTGGAAATGTGGGGCTGCAGTCAATCTACAGGTGGGCACAGGGAGGAAGGGGGTAGGCTATGTATCTTGGGTGCATTAAATGTTCAAAACGGAGAATAAAGTATGGGCAGGCAGAAATGAAACTTGAAAGGTTTTTTTCAGTTCATTTTCTTTATTTTCTTTGTTTTTCTTTTTCTATTTTAATGAGTATATAACAGAATAAAACCAATCAAAACAAACCAGTGTAAGAGACACAAGACTTCCAAACATTCTAAAATCAACAGTAGTTACCATAATGGCTTTTTGATGTCTTCAAAATAGCTGCAGATAACTTCGGACATATTAAAAATCAAACAGAACAGAAAAGAATAGAAACAATAAAAACAAAAGGATGAATGTGATAAAGGACTTCAAAACAAGCCAATAGTAAATCCAAAGTTGCTACCATAATATATCTTACTATCCTCAAAATAGCTTCTCCTGCTATGGGATATATCATGATCAAACAAAACAAAAGAGAATAAAACCCAACCCAACGAAACAATAGAAATGATATAGGGCCTCAAAACAAGACCATCGGGAATCAACAATGGCTGCAACCCTCAGAAGGAGACCTCCCCTAGATGGCACACTGCTTAGCGATATCTTCTGAACCTATGATCAGACCACTGGCCCTAGACCTGCAATATTAGTGAAACATCAAAGCACCACAGGCATCCAGTTGCATTTCATCTCAGTAGCTATCATCACAGCCTGTGTTTCTCTGGATAAGCCAGTTGCTTATGAGTAGGGTGACTGGTGATTCTTGTTTGCCAGCCTGCACACCAGAAGGGGCTGGGGTCTGGCTGTTCCCAGTCCACCATGGCCCGTGCATGGTGTTGGTTCCCAGGCTGGGCTTGTTTGCTGCTGTGGCTATTGTTCTCTCTAACCCTGGTCCATGAATGGTGCTGACTCACAGGCAGAGGCTTGGGTCTAGTTGTTCCCAGTCTGCTGGAGTTGTGTGCATGGCACTGGTTCCCAGACTGGGCTTATTTGCTGCTGCAGCCCGCAGTTTATTTTCTTGTTCTTTTTTTTTGAAGTTCTCTCCATCTCTACATGAAGCCACAACCACAGAGACATCCATACCCATCAGTAAAACTGATTCTTGTCAAGGATGCCTGCAGTCAGCCCAAATATGAAATAGTTTAATCCTCTAATTATTGATGGCTCCAGTAGCAACAGGCAGCCTGAGCCCCCAGCCAGGATCACAAGAGACACAATCCTGGCTCCTTCAGGTAAATCCTGTGATTACTCAGCATAGTAAAAGGGTGAGAACTGAAGGGTTCTTTATTGAGGCCCACATGAACACTGGCTTTCTGAAGCCTGGCTTCACAGGCCCTGTGTGGTGCTCATCAGCTCAGTCTTTCTTCACCACACAACCCAGACTGTGCAGTTCATCCTGCCAGTCAATTTGTAGTGTGAGTTGCAATTAATAACACTATCATTTTCAGTCCTGGATGTTTAATGCAGTGTAGCACAGTGGCCCATGGGTTTGACTCCAGCTCTACCACTCGCCTAGTTGTATGAGTTTTGAAAAGTTACTTTTGTGCCTCAGTTTCACATCTGTAAAATGATAATACTAACATTTACTTCAAATGATTGCTCCGAATATTGAAGGAGTTACCCATGAGACCCTTAGGGTAGTACTTTGCAAAGAGTGAGCACTCAATAAATGCTAATCACTTTTAATACATATATATATTTTAATATGCATGTGTATTTTTAATCTACACATATTTTTTGAGACAGGGCCTCATTATGTAGTTCAGGTTGGCCTTGAACTCACTTGTAGTTCCCAGGCAGGCCTTGAAATCACTACAGTCTTTCTACCTCAGCCTCCTGAATGCCAGGATTATAGAATGCACCACCATGCTCAGCATATTTATTATATTCTGGTTGGGGTTAGAGCAGTGATGGCAAATCTTTTAGATGCTGAGTGCTCAAACTGTAACCCAAAACCCACTTTGTGTTAGTTAACTTTTCTCATTGCTGAGACAAAATACCCAACACCCAATGTTAAAGTGGGAAAGGTTCATTTAGCTCACAGTTTGTAGAGCTTTCAGTCTATAATTGAGTGGCTCCAATGTAGGGTGGCACATGGCAGAGGGGCAACAGTTCATGACAGCAGAAGATAACAAAAACAATGGGAGAGAGAGAGAGAGACAGAAAGAGAGAGAGGGAGAGACAGAGAGAGAGAGAGAGAGAGAGAGAGAGAGAGAGAGAGAGAGAGAGAGAGAGAGAGAGAGAGAGAGAGAGAGAGAGAGAGAGCACGCTAGGCAAGTCAGGAAAATCTCTTTCTGTCCCTTATATTTTATCCAGCCTAACTACCGGAATTTGGGTGGTACCAATCCAATTAGTGGGCTGATTCAGCAGTCACCTACCATTAATCCTAGCACTGTTAATCCCAACATTGCATTACAAATCAATCACGCACTGTAGACTTGGTCACCTCCGAAAGAATCCTATGACTGCGTAAGACTTTGAGGGAACGTCTACACACAAATCATAATATACTTATTTATCATGAACTACCAACACTACAATTAAATATTAATACTGAGATTTTAGTTTAGCAAAATCAGCTCACATTAATATTTTTTCTTAAAAGATACAATAACAGAGCTTTCAATGATACAAACAGCTTTTTATTGAAAGGTAAAAGTTTATATTTGGCATGCTTTTGCAAAATTAATGTGATCTTTGCTGCTGTATGCATGCAGACAATTTGCTGAACCTTGGCTCATACTTCGTTAACTTCAGAGCAGGACATGTAGCACTTACATCATCTGTTAATCTGTTTATTGTATCAGATTTGATATAACACAAAGGTAAAAACAGCAGTTCATAAGCATGAGATAATCCAAACAAAGTAACAAAAACAAATCCAAGTGCTTTCATTGATCTAAAGTGATTTGATAGAGAATTCCACACTTTCAGGATTTCATTTTCAGAACTACCAACTGGACTGTCCTTTGTCATCCCTTCACACTGTATCTTCTCAAGTGTTGCACATGGGTCACAGAAATTATTTTTCCAGATAGAAATTTATTGAAATTCCAATAGCTCTCTTTTTAGAGTTCCAAATTCCAACCAGTGTAAGTAGGAAAGGTCAAGTTTTTCAAATTTGGCTTTATCTGGAGAAGTAAGAAAGCACAAAGTTGTCTCCATCTTATGGAACTGTAAAAATCTGTTACTGAAATTCTCTTTTGCTGTGCTACAATGCCAGAAAATTCCTTGTAGGTTTCCTGATGGCTTGTAGGATGGCATGCAAATGTGTAATTTTCTAAATGCATTTTTAGATTTGGAAAATAATGCAGCTGTCCTTTCAAGGTCTCTTTCAAAAACCTGTGGTTTTCTTTCAAATATTTTGATATCATAAAACATCCTTTCTGCTGTTTTCCCCACACCTTGTAGTTTTTTGTTCAGTATATTGAAGTGTTGTGTAAAATCTGTAAAAAACATGAACTTGTTAAACCAGGCCACGTAAGTGAGCTGTGGACATTCCTGCCCTTTTTAATTCATAAACAGCCTAATTTCATCCAAGGAGGCTACAAATCTCTCCATGACTTGTCCTTTGCCTAACCATTTGACATCATTATACATAAGTAAAAATTTATACTGTTCCTGACCTCATGAAGAACTGCTTGAAAATGTCAGAAATGAAAAGCATGATGTAATTCACCATTTTGTGGCAACTTTGAGGATATTGTCTAAGTTTTTGCTGCTTTTCCTGGTACAAAGAGCTTCTTGATGTATAATATAATAAAATTGAATGACCGGATGTTTTGCTTCTTTAACAAAGAACTGTATGAAACCAGAGGTTGGCCCCACCATGCAAGATACGCCATCACTAGTAATTGAAATCACTTTTTCTGGTCTTATGACAAAGAAGGCTCCAAAAGCATTGTAGGTATCTATCCTTTGTGTTCTTCCAGGCAAAGGCACAAGTTTCACCAGCTCTTCTCTCATGACATCACCAAGAGAATAATGCAAAATTACTGTTAACTCTGTATGATTATTTATATCTGTGTTTTCATCCAAGCAGTTGGAGTGACAGGCTTTCTTTAGTAAGTCAGCGGTGACCTGCTGACAAACATCATTTGGCATGCACGGGACTCAATCTTTTACAGTTTTTCTGCTAAGTGGCATCTTGGACATGCATTGCATAATTTTATCCTTGCTTAGTAAATCATGAAAAGGGAATTACTCTCAAGCAATGTAGACATTTTGATAAAATTCCCCTCAGAGAGGGGCTTACCATGTTTTGATGTACAGAGTGAAATTTGAAATCTGGCAGCTATCAAATTATTTTAGAAAGATAGTTGCAAAGATATTGGGAATAATATTTCCTCAATTTCCCTTTAAGAAGTTCTTTCCTTTTAGTTTCACCAAGTTTGGCAACATTTTTGTAGTTGGTGTCAAAATGCCACGTGACACTTGATATATAACACATAATACTTTCACTACACAGAATATATAATACTTTCACATTGTACTCGACCGCTGTAAATGACTGGAATGATCCTCCACTATCTATTTTCAGTTTTTCCTTTTTTGTTTTTTGCTGTAGTCATTTTTTGGTGTTCAAGGCTTGTAGTTTAAAAAAACCTAACACTATTGATTAACACTAAAGAATTGAATGTTCTCTGAATCTACAGTAGTGATTCTCTGCTGGGGTTCTTGAATTTGCTGACCACCAGTGCAAGGGGGCAATGTTCTACTGATCACCAGTTTTTGGCCTGCTCTGAAAAAGCCATCTGAGTGCATTTCCTACCTTCTGGAAACTTCTGTTCAAAGCACAACGAGGTCAAGCAAATACATATTTATGCTCTTGTTGTCATAAATTCATCACAAGCAACTAAATATGATGCTGCAGATCTAAATATACCAGGGGACAGCGCAACATTAAAAGAATCTCAGTCTCTTAATTAGATCATAGTTTTGCTAAATCTTAGATTTATTTTTCATTAGAAAACTCAGATCTAAAATCTTACATCAATAAAAATGAATGTATTAAAACTCACATCCAGGGCCAGGGGCATAGCTCAGCAGCACAAGTGTCTGCCTGGAAAGTGCAATGTCCAGAGTTTGATTCCCAGTACAAAAAACAAAACAAAACAAAACAAAAAAGAAAAACCAAAAAAGCAACCAATCAACCAAATAAACAAACAAAAAACCCGAACCTCACAGGCAGCCTGAGCAAATATATATATATATATATATATATATATATATATATATATATATATATATATCTCCTCGACAGAGCACTGACCAGTCATGTGAAAGAAGCTTGGACAAGTCATGATTAATGAGTAACAGCTTGTGGTATCATCACTTGGCACTGCTCCTCCATTCTGAGTATGTGCATGACCTCTATGTATGTTGTTATCTGATGCTTAGCTGTTGGTGCAATGCTGGTGTGATTCTGCTTATGTTCTGACAGAGAGGCCTCTGCATGCCTGCTGTGGTACATGTGCCATAGGTTCACCACTACTGGGTTAAAAGTTCTTAGAGAAAGCCAATTTCATACTGACCACTCCCATGTTGTCAGTTTTTGGGCATATGTGGAGGGTACTGTTGGATTTTGGAAATGAGGAAAATAAGGTTTTCCTTCAAGGATGAAATGAAAAGATAGATACATTATAGCTCATAAAAAGTGATCTCAAAGTGATGAAATATCACTCAGGCAATCAGGGCTTAACTGTAACCACTGATCATTCATTCATTCTTAATCACTTTTACATTTTGTTAAACAAAAATATCTGACACGGTCAGTCTAAAGGAAGAGAGGTTTAGTTTGGCTCACTGTTATAGTCTCTGGTTTGCCGATTCCAAAATAGAAACAGCATCATGAAAAGGCCTAGACAGAGGAAAGGTGCTCATATAATGGTGACTAGAGAGCAGAGTGAGAAAGGAGGAGCTGGAAATGGAGATGTATCCTTCCAGGTCATATCCCCAGTGACCTACCTCTTCCAAACAGCCCTACCTCCTAACAGCACATTTAGTTATGAGCTCATCAGAGGACTGATGATATAGTGCCCCCATGATCCAATCCCCTCCTGAACATATGAGGCTTTTGGGGGACACCACAGATCTAAACTATAACATTCTGTCTCTGGTCCCCAAAGACTTTATCCAAAATTCATTTAGTCCATCTCTAAGATTTGCCAAAATTTTAATAGTTCCAGCATTGTTGAAAGGTCCAGGTCCAGAGTGTCCTCTGAGAGTCAAGGCAAACTCTTAAATGTGAGCCCCTGTAAGAATAAAAAAGAATATACAATGGCAAGGGATAAACATTTCTATTTATAAAGGAAGCAGTAGGGGGATGGAAAGGAATGGGGCCAAAGCAAATGTGAAACCCATAAGGACAAATATTAAATCCTATAGTTCTATGTCCAGCACCCAGGGCAAATTATTTTGAGATGTGAACCCCAAATTACTTGTGTGACCATGCCCCTACAGAATGACCAGTTGCAGCTTTCATGTCCTTTCTTTTGGGGTGATTTTGCTCACTGCCTGTGGATTTCTTTAGCAGACATTCCACATTCTTGGCTTCTCCAAGTTACTGGAGTCTTTACTGCACTTTGTGGCTTCATTCTCACTGCTTCATGCATTGCCCTCTCAGGGGTACACTTTCTGCCTGTGTTTCTCTCAGTGTTATGGTCTTCTCGGCTCTGATCACTACTGTACACTTCTCTAACTGACATCTCTAAACTTTCGAAACTCCTCCCGTGAATGATTTCCAAGGACTTCTAAACCACATAGTCAGGTACACTATAGTCATAACAACACTTCTACTCAGGACTCCAAAGTCTGTTTTGGTTATTTTCTCATTACTGGTGCAAAGTATGTGACATCCATATCTTGAAGGAGGAGAGGTTTATTTTGGCTCATGGTTACAGTCCCTGGTCAGTTAGCTCCATGGCAGAAGTGTCATGGTGGAAGGGCCTGGGTGGAAGAAAACTCCCCACATAATAGTGGCCATGAAGCAGAGAGAGAAAGGAGGAGTCAGGGAGATATACTCTTTCAGGTTAATACCCTTAATAACCCACCTCTGCCAACCAGGCTTACCAACTGACAGCACGTTAAACTGTGAACTAATCAGTGGACTGATGCAGTGAACTTCCAAACATATGAAGCTTTTGGAGGATACCCCAGATCTAAATTATAATTAATTAATTAATTCAGTCATGGCATTTGAATGCCTGCCATACCTCAGCCATCAAACTGTGTGTTAGATATAAATTGGGACCAGATTCCTGCCATTATGGGGATTGTCAACTAGTGAAAGAAATGGGCAATAAATGAGAGCAAATATATAGACAGATACATTATAATAAATTGCATTAGGTGTTACACAGAAGAGGAGGGTGCTGTTAGAAGGGAGGTTGCATTTAGTATTCTATGGCATAACTATATCATACGCTATTTGACCATTCTACTGCTGGTGGACATTATGATTGTTTTTGAATGAACAATGCTGCTATGAATGTCATTTGCATGTCCTGGTGCACAGAACCAATTTTAATAATTTTCATAATTTTCTAGGAATTTGTCCATTTAGTACCAAGGTCAGGGTACTTGGAGCTTCATATTTTGTATCTATGGCAAAGGGAAGAGTCTTCTTTATAGAAGATTTAAAAACCACAGTGTAAACAATAACATGGCAGAAATTCCAAATAATATCTCTTTTCAGCCCAGATCTTTTGTTCATTAATTTTTAAGAGGATGGTGGGGTCTTTTGTTACATTTTCATAATATAAATGTAGGCTGTAAATTGGCACTTCAAAAATTCATTCCTAAAATACTGTATTTTATATGAAAGTTAATTTGGAAAACTTTGAATGGTAGAGTTACTTCTTGACACATACAGAATAGATTGTGCAACTTTGAGAACGAGTTCATAATAGGAATTACTAGATCTTGCCTGCTTTGGTGCAGGTAATACCTTTGATCCCTGAGTTGCTACACATTTCTGGGTTAAAATAGTGCATTATAAATTACAGTGATCATGTAGTGATTGAAAAAAATGAGAAATAGAACTTACAAAAATTCTGTCATTATATGTGACTATTTTAGAGTTGAATACCTGTAGAAACATTTGAAAGTGCCTAGAATGGATATCAGAGAAACAGAAACATAGACAGTAATGCAATTTCTGGAATTATTGTGAGTTGAAATTTACATACATCCTGACTAAACTTAACACTGTGACTTTTCTTAACCATTTGTGCAATTGTTCTTTCATGTGAAAATACTTTTCAAAATTGAAATCAATAAAAAGTGTTTTTTGTTCAACTCTGACTAAAGATAGACAAATCTGTCTAGATTGTCTATAGACATGCATATGTGAAGATTGTAAGGAAGTCATTAACAAATTTAAAAAACTTTATGCTCACAAATAGGAATTATAATATTTTCATTCATTACTGTGATACATCAATATATGAGAACAAGTATTTTCCCCTTTAAAGTACAGTTAAGCAATTGAAAAGTATTCATGGATTTTTCTTGTTCTTTTCTTCCCATAATAGTTATTCAAATTAATTATTTGGTATGTGTATCAGTGTGTTTACTGTGAAGTTCAGTGAAACAATTTCAGTCTTTACGTTTCTGTTATGGTCATTATTATTATGGTCATTCTTTGATTATATGATTGAAAAGAATTTTGTGACTAGAAGATGAGATATTAAAAATTATCTGCCCTGTGAGTCACATGATGGGAATGTTAATGTATACATTTCACTTATATGTTTAAAGGCATTAAATTGCTTTTAATTTTATCTTATCTGCTTGATATCATCAGCATCTAAATGGATTTTCTTTTACTGTCTTTTCTGTCTCTGCCATTTATTATCATTCCAAAGGGTCAGCTGTTGTTTTGTTTCCTCTCTTCTGGGTTTTCCATTGTTTGAGTTTTTGCTATTCTCTCTTCTAATCTTCTCCTCCTCACTTTGTAAGATGGTTGCTTTGTCAATTATTTTTTGGTTCATAAATAGATTTAAGGCTAGTATTTCCCACAGACTTCCATGTATAGTGTTTTTATTTTTTAATTTTTACTTTTATTGGTATATGCTTTTTTGGTCTTTTTTTACTTAAGAGAAAAAAGACAGAAAAGAAAGACAAAAAGCAAAAGAGACAAACAAATGACAACAACAAATCCAATATAATAACATTATAGGTTTACAAAACAAGATGATAGGAATTTGACAATGGTTGCGATATTGCATATCATTACCTTCAAAAGGGTTGTTTAGATTAACAGATATAGACATGTAAAATTGATCTAATCATATAAGTATTAACTGTTGTTTTTCAATAACTAATACATTTAGTAGTATAGTCATTTTAGCTATCTTATGTATACATATATACAAATTTATGTCTTTTTCCTTTTCCATTCCTTCTTTCCTCCTTTCCCTTATCCAAATTACTTTTGCTCTTTGAGCAGTTTCTTACCCTTTCACAGTATGTATTGTAGATTTTGGATCATATATAGTTTTTCAGTTTCTTACACTAGGGAGACAATACAGTATTTACACATGTGAGTTTGATTTATTTCACTTATGAGTATGGTTTCAAGTCATGTCCATTTACTTATAAAAGTCTCAATGCAATCTTTCTTGATAGTTGAGTAGTATTCCATTGTATAAAAACACCACATCTTTTTTAATTCATTCCTTGATTGGTGGGCACTTGGGTTGTTTCCAAGATTGGCTATTACAAATTGTGTTGCTATAAACATGGGTGCACATATATCACTGTGGTGTGATGTTTTTAATTCTTCTGGGAAAATGCCCAGAAGCAGGATAGCTGAGTCAAATGGAGTCTCTAATCATAGCTTCTTGAGGAATTTCCACACTGATTTCCACAGTGGTTGCACCAGTTTACACTCCCACCAACAGTGGAGAAGAGGTCCTTCTTCCCCACAGCCCCTCCAGCATTTGTTATTAGTTGATTTTTTGATCTTGGTCATTTTTTCTGGGGTAAGATGGTGGTATATGTTTTCGATACATAATGATTACATTCCATATGGGATATTGATATAGGTACACAAGATATACTAATTCTTTTTAATCATCTTCCTTTCCCTTACCCCTCCCTCTGTCATAATTGTTATCTAGCTCTAAATCTTTTAGATTTCATTTATGGCATATGGATATTAGTACATCTATTCTATTTTGTTCTTCAAATATTTGAGAATATAAAAATTTTCATTTTAGGATTGTTTTGGTTAATTGCATTGTGATTAGAGAACAAAATTTCCAATCTTGGAAATTTGTTAAGACTTGCTTTATGATTCATTTTATGTTCTCTTTTAGTAAGTACATGTGTGTATTTGCAAAAATTTGTATGCTCTACAATTGTTGAGCATAGAATTTCCTATGTGCTCATTTAATAAATCACGTTTTTCAAATCTTCTATGTCCTTTCTGATTTTTGTCAGCCTATTCTTTAATCACTGAATGAGATGTTCTGAAACCTCAAATTGTGGATATATATTTTTCTACCTATTATTTTTCAATTGTATATTAAGCTATGTTATTAAATGCAAGTAATTTTAAAATTATTTTGTCTTCTTCATAAACTGAATATTTTTATCATTGTGAAGTGATAGTTCTTACCACTAGAAATGATTTTTGCCTCAAATACTACTTTTTCTGTCACTAACATATCTGTATTATCTTTCTTATTATTAGTAGTTTATGCTATCTTTTACTTTCAATTATTTTACATGTTTACATTGTATGTGTATTTTGAAAGCAATATATAGTTGGACTTTGTACCTTTCTAAACTTTCTTTAATTGAAGTGTTATTGTCTTATATTCACAATTACTGATACATCAAAATTTTCATGCTATATATTTTCTACAACAACTTTTCTATCTTTTTTATTTTTACTATTTTTTGCTTTACCTCCTCCTATTTTCAAGCAGTTTTATATGTTTTATGTATATTCTTTTAGAAGTTACTGTGAAAATTGCAAAAAGAATATTTAGCTATTAAGCATCAAGTTAAGTAACATTTATGTGACTCTCAAATAATATTAGAGCACTATTATAAATTTAACATCTATTATTGCTATGTGATGATAATGCTTGCTAAATTTGTAGCATTGTTAGACATTGTTATTACTTTTTTATATAATCAGTTAATTTACAATTGCCATATATCTGACTCATTTTCACTTTATGCCTCTTTATATCTCAGACCTCAATGTGAGATCACTGCTCACAGTGTGTCATTTAGAATTTCTCTTAGTGAGGGTATACTGAGAGTGAATGATGTCAGTGTTTTTTCTGAAATATTGTCTCTCTTTAAATATTTTTTGCTGGATATAGAATTTTAGATTGCAGGCTTTCTCCCCTTTGAAATTTTGAAAATATATTCAATTGTTTTTTAGTTTTCATTGTTGATATTCAGAAGTCATTTGTCAGTCTAAGTGTCATTTCTTTGCAATCGCTTCACTTTCGCTGGCTGAATTTAAGGTTTTCTCTGTGTTATGGTTGATACATTGTATCAACTTGAGAAGTTTAAAAGTTTAAGCAACTCAGCAGGGAGCCAGGGTCCTTACTTTGTAAACATCCTCATCCTGTGCAAGAGGAGGATAAGGAGATTTTGTGAGTGCTACACCTGCACTGGAGAAGGGGGAGAGCCTGTGTATAATAAAAGGGAGGAAAAGAGACTTGCTTCCTCTCTTTTTGCTCTTGGTGCTTTTCTTCTTCCACCTCGAAGTGTTGCCCCTATGCCTTGTCACCTTGCTTTGGAGCCAGCTGATTATGGACTGAAACCTCCACAAACTATGAGCTAAATAAACCTTTCCTTCTTTAATTTTGGGTATCAGGTATTTTGTTCCAGCAATGATAGAAAAGTAATCAAGATGCATTGTTTTAGTTTTTTATAAAAACATTAATATGATTTTTGTAATGGGCGAATTTCTTTTTATTTATCTTGCTTGGGATTTTCTTAGCATTTTGAATCTGTGTAGCATTGTTTTCAATCAGTTATGAAAATCCTTAGTTATTTTCTCTTCTGTACCTTTTTCCTTCTTGTCTTCTGAATTTTTGATTATTATAGTTTTAATTTCTAGAAGTTATTAGTTATTTGAAAATCTGCTATGATCCGTATATAGTATTATGTTTCCAGTAGTTATTTTCAAATTTCGTTTATATATATATTTCTCAAATCCATTTTATTCAAGGATAAAAAGAAAGAAAAAAAGAAGGAAAAGAAAACTACAACAAAATTTCAAAACATGTCAAGTAGGGGGCAATAATGTTACACACATTGTGCACTGTTGTCCCCAAATCATTCACCCAGAGCACAAGACATCTGCATTCAATTGTCCAAACAATACAAGCACAAATCTTTCTCTTCAGCAAACTCAGAGAAATCAGTAGTATAACTATCTTAATTGATTTTTGTATGTATATACATACACATATACATATGTTTTTCTTTCAGGTTGTCACACTAAGGAAACCACAATGTTTACACATATATGTCTTATTTATTTTACTAATGCGAATGTTCTCAAGTTGCATCCAGTTACCTATAACAGTGTCCCATTTATTCTTCTTTATGCCTGAGTAGTACTCTGTTGTATAAAAAGGCCACATCTTTTTTATCCATGCCTCACTTGGTGGGCATTTAGGTTGTTTCTAAGATCTGGCTATTACAAACTGTGCGGCTTTAAACATGGGTCAACATATATCACTGTGGTATGATGTTTTAAATTCTTTTGGGAGGATACTCAGAAGGGAAATATCTGGGTTGAATGAGACTTCCAATCCTAGCTTTTTGAGGAATCTCCACACTGATTTCTACAGTGGTTGCACCAGTCTGCATTCCCACCAATAGTGGAGAAGGGTTCCTGTTTCCCTACAGCCCCTCTAGCATTTGTTATTGCTTGATTTCTTGATAACAGCCATTCTTTCTGTGGAGAGATGGAATCTCAGAGTTGTTTTAATTTGAATCTCTTGAATGATCAGTGATGAACATTTTTTCATGTATCTATTTGCTGTTTGTATTTCTTCATTTGAGAAGTGTGTATTCATCACAGATGCCCATTTTTGGATTGAGTCTTTAAAACATTTATATTTTAAACATAAACAACTATGACAAACATTATAGTTTTGACTACTGTATCTAATAGGTGCATATTTGAAGTCTCTGTGGATCTATTTCTGCTGACTGTGTTTTCTCTTAACTCTAGTGTATGTTCATATTATATTGTATTCTTATATATTTGGTAATTTTTTGAGTATTGTTTTAAAATGTGCTTTGTGAACATTTTATGAGCACTGGAATGGATGTACTCACTCTCATAGTGACTATGTACTTGCCAGTGCCCCCAAATACCTTACCCTTTGTGACTACCACAAAATAAGTTCACAGATAAATATGCATGAGGGCATGTATCAAACATTTCCCTCCCATTTAAATTCTCTGCACTCTCTTTTGCTAGTTCTGTGTGTTTATTCTTCAGCATTTTCAAAATGCTTGGTTACTAATGTAACATTCTTCAGACTATTGCCCTTGGACTATTGGGTCTTACCCTGTGCATTAAAACAGCTTAAAGTTTTGGGAGTAAAACTGATTACAGATTCAAGTAGCAAATTACTTGAATAGGTATATCTGGGTGTTTATATCCCTCTAGGAAATGTACACTCATTGTTATGAGAGTACAAAATTTCAACTACCTTGCCTGGAGGTGCAGGAAACTGATGTGAAATTTTAATTTAGATCTTCCTGCAGGATTAGACTGAAGCTGGAAACCATCTGAATCTTCTCCTCTGCTTGAATTATTCCGTTTTTCCCAACATGCTTCCCCTAGTTGCTAGTTTCTCATGAGAGTACTCCCTTGTCAAATCACTTACACTAAATACTTGCTCAGGCTCTGATTCTTGAAGAACTTGATTGAAGATAATGCCTGTCTATAGCTAAAATTCACTAAAGATGGTTCTTTTACCCTTTTATGATCTGACTAGAAGGCACCTCTTTCTAACGATCCCCACAGACATGTAGAATTAATTTATCTTTTAAAAATCTTTACTTGTTTTTTATTAGTACATATTTGTCATACATATTGATCACATTCATCATGGAGACTTTGTATCTGCACTTAATATATCTTAAAAATTCTTATATTTTAAAAAACCCAATTCCCTTTTCTTTCAACACTTTTTCTTCTGATCATTAGCAAAAGTTTTTTTTCTGTTTATCCTTCCTTCCTTCCTTCCTTTTTTCCTTCCTTCCTTCCTTCCTTCCTTCCTTCCTTTCCTCTTCCCTCTCTCTTGATTACCTTCCCAACTGAACATATTTTTCCTATTTTTCAATATCTATCTTTCATTACACTCCTTGATGCCCTTTGGATTTATCACATAAGAAAAATGATGCAGTATTTAAACTTGTGTGTACAATTTATTTCATTTAAGATTATGGTGTCCAAGTACATCCAGTTGCCTATAAATGACTCATAAATGCTACGTTTTCTTTATCCATTCATCTTTTGATGGGTATCTGGGCTGTCTAATATTTAGATATTATAAATGGTGCTGCTATAAATATGGTTGTGCATATTTCACTGTGGTATGATGTTTTTAACTCTTTTGGGAAGATACCTACAAGTAGAATAGCTGGATAAAATGAAACCTCTAGTTTTAGTTTTTTGAGGACTCTCCATTCTGAGTTCAACAGTGGTTGTATGAGTTTACATTCCTAACAGCAAAGGAGAAGATTTTTTTTTTCCCTTACAGTCTCACCAGAATTTGTTATTGATTGATTTACAGATGATAGTCAAGTTTTCTGGAGTGAAATGGAATCTCACTGTTGTTTTAATTTGCATTTCTTGAATGACTTGTGATGTTGAGCATTTTTTCATATATTTATGTGCTGTTTGTATTTCTTCATCTGAGAAGTGTCTATTCATTTCAGATGCCTATTTTTAAATTGGGCCTTTAAATTTGGGGAGTCTGATTTTTTTGAGTTCTTTATATGTTCTAGATATTAGTCCTTTGTCTGAAAAAGATCTAGTAAAAATTTTCCCCCATTCTGTGGGAATATTGTGGGAAATGTGTGGGAATGCCATGGGAACACTATGAAACAGCTTTTTAATATGATGTGATCCTAGATGCTGATTTCTTGTAGCATTTCCTGTGCAATCAGGGCTTTGTTGAGTCTTTGCCTGCACCGGTATTTTCCAGAGTTTTGCCTATTCTGTCTTCCATCAGATTAAGTGTTTCTGTTTTAATGCCATCCATTTAAATTTTAGTTTAGTTGCTGAAAATAGGGGTCTAGGTTTAACTTTTAGCATGTGGAAAGCCAGTTTTCCCAGCCCCATTTATTAAGATGCTACCTTTCTTCCACTGAAGATGTTTGGCCCCTTTGTCAAAGATAAAGTGGCTGAGTGTGTTTGGAATTGTTTCTGCATCTTTTAATTTCTTCCCCTGATTCTTAGGTCTGTTTTTTTTTTTTTTTGCCTGTGTCATGCTGTTTTTATCACAGTAGTTTTGTAGTACAATTTCAAGTTGGGTTTATGATGCCCCCCGCCTTGCCTTTTTTTTTTTTTTGCCTTGAAATGCTTTTGCTGTTTTATGTCCTTTTTGATTTCATGAATTTTAGAATTGTTTTCTCTAATTCTGTGAGATATGCTATTAGTATTTTGATTGAGTTCGCATTAAATCTGTATAACATTTTTGAAAGTATAGCCTTTTTCACTATATTGGTTCTGCCACCCCAAGAACAGGGGCTATCATTTCATTTTCTGATATCCTCTTTGATCTTTTCCAGAGTGCTGTAGTTTTTAATGTATAGGTCTTTCACATGATTGGCTTTATTGATTCCTAAGTATTTAATTTTTCTTGACACTTTTGTGGAAGTTGTTGTTTCCCTAATTTTTCTCTCAGTGAGTTTGTTTGATGTGTATGAGAATGTATTAATTTTTTGACTGTTGATTTTATAACCAGCTACACTTCCAACTTTGGCTATTAATTCTACACTGCCAGGTTTGCTTATTAATTTGCTTATTAAATCTTTTGGTGGCGTTTTTGGGATCTTCTATGTAGAGTATTATGTTATCCACAAATAATGAAAGTTTTCAGTTTTGACCATGTAGTATTATGCTGGCTGTTGGTTTTCCATAGGTGGTTTTTTATCAGATTTTAATAAAGACCCTGCGTTCCAATTTTTGTAAGGGTTTTTTTTCCCCCGTGAATGGGGGTTGGACTTTATCAAATGCTTTTTCTGCATTGTTTCAGATGATCACATGAGTTTCGTCTTTGATTCTGTTAATGTGATGTATTGTATTTGTTGATTTGCATATGCTGAACTAGCCCCTCTTCCCCGGAATAAATCCTACTTGGTCATGGTGTGTAATCTTTTTGGTGATTTTATGCATTACATTTGCCAGTATCACATTGAGGACTTTTCATCTATGTTGTAAGGAGATTGGCCTGTAGTTCTCTTTTGTAGTTGGATCATTCTCTGATTTTAGTGTCAGAGGAATGCTTTCAGGGATGGGTTTGGGAGTATTGCTTCCATTTCCATTTCATTAAAGAGTTTGAGGAGTAGTGGCATTAGATCTTCTCTAGATTTCTTGTAAAATTTAGCAGTGAATTTGCCAGAACTTAGGCATTTCTTTTTTTTTGTTAGTTGTTTAATTGCACTTTCAATTTCAATGACTGATAGTGGGTTATTTAGAATTTTTTAAATATTTTCTTGATTCAGTTTGGTAATTGATATATATCTAGGAACTTGTTCATTTCTTCTGAGTTTTCTATATTATGGTCTTCAGGTTCTCAAATTGATGATCTTGATTACTGCAGGATCCATTGTGATTGACCCCTTTTCATTCCTAATTGCATGGATTTGTGTCTTTTCTTTCCTTCTTTTTGATGAGTTGGCTGAGATTTTGTCTAGTTTATTAATCTTTGAAAGAACAAACTCTCCAAATCATTGGCTCTTTGTATTATTTCTTTAGTCTCAATTGTACTAATTCCTGTTCTAATCTTTATAATTTATTCCTTTGTATGTGATTTGGGTTTAGGTTGCTGTTGCTTTTCTAGAAGATTGAAGTTCTATATTAGCTTATTTATTTGCACTCACTCTGTTTTTCCAATGTGAAAAATTACTGCTACAAATTTCCCATGTAAGACTGCTTTCATTACATCCCATAAGCTCCTGTATGTTGTATTAGTGTTATTGCTTATTACAGAAACTAATTTTTCCTTTAGTTTTGTCTGTGACTCATTGGTTTTTCAGGAGGTGTTATTCAGTTTCCCTGTGTTTATTTAGTTTTTTGTCATTGCTTTCCAATTTCATTGCACTGTGATCTAATAATATGCATGGGATGATTTCAGTTCCTTTGTATTTACTTAAGCACATTCTACGAGCTAGTATGTGGTCTACTTTGGAGACATTCCTGTGTGATTCACAGAAAAATGTGTATTCTGATGTTGCAGGGTGGAACACTTTGTAAATATCTACTGTCAATTTTTTTCACAGCTTTATTTCAGCTCTGATATTTCTTTGTTAATTTTTTTTGTCTGTTTGGTCTGTCTATATACAAATGCAAGGTGCTGTAATAGTGCTGATCTGATTTCTCATACCCATTAATGCTTGTCTTTTATATGAGTTGTGTGGTATTTGGTGCATATAAACTTGTGATTGTTATTTATTCCTCTTGAATTGTTCCCTTAACAAGTATATGCTGACCTTCTTTGTCTCTTCTATTAATTTTGGCTTGAAATCCACTTTATCTACAAATAGAATAGCTACCACTGCCGTTTTTCAGGTTTGTATTTCATGGAATATTGTTTTCCGTCCTTTGACACTCAGTCCATGGGTTTCTTTTTGAGTTAAATTGTTTCTTATATGTAGAATATTGTTGGATCTTGTTTCTTCATCCATTCTGCCTGTTTCTTTTGATTGGTGAATTGAGATTGTTCACATTGATGGTTATAAGTGGTAGGTATGGATTTATCCATGTCATATTATTTTCCCGGTGTGGATTTCCTTTCTTTTCCTTCTATTTATTTGCTGCCTTGATTGGTGGAGTCATTCTGTTCAAATGCTTGGAACTGTTGTCTTCGTTGTCTTTTTCTAGAATGTCCTTCAGAAATTTTTGGAGTGCTGTTTGGGTAGCCATGAATTTCTTCAGGTGTTTTTTTATCATGGAAAGTATATGACTTCTCTATCAATCTTGAAACAATTTTGTGGTGTGCATCAATCTGGGTTAGAGGTTTTTTTTAGGGCTTATAATACTTTACTTCAACTTCTTTTCTTAAAGGTTTTAGTTGAGAAGTCTTACATGATTTAATGAGTTTTCCTTCATATTGACTTGTTCCTTATCTCTAACAGCTTTTAGTATTTAATTCTTGTGTTGAAGTTTTGGAATCTTGACTGTATCTTTTCGTGTTTTTTTTTCTGATCATGACTATTTGGGTTTCTATATGCCTCATTCATCTGTATCTCAATTCTTCATACATACTTGAAAAGTTTTCTTATATTACTTCTGTGAACAATTTTTTTTATGCCCCTGTGCTATCTTTGATTCTCCACTGATTCTCATTAATCTTATGTTATTCTTCTTTTCATCATGTATTAGCTATTGGAGTGATTTTTTTGGTGATTTCTTGCTACTTTTACGAGTTCTTTGGTAATTGTTAACTATAACCTTGACTTATAGATCTGATATTCTATCTTCACATTGGTTAGCTCTGCTTCATATACTTTGAATAGAATTTTTAGTCTATTGGATTTGCATTTGAGTCTCTTTTATGGAATTCAGTCTTTTTAAAATTGGGCATTCATGTCTTCCCTAGTTGCTCTATTTTGTTTTTTGCCTTTATCTATGCTAGATTCACTAATCATGTCCTTCATTGTAGTCATCATTTCTTTAATTATCTTTGTTTGTTTTTGTGAAGACACTTATAGATCTGTTTTGTTATTTTCACCGCTACCATTTTATAAATTGAACTGAAAGGTTTTTGGTTTCTTTCACCCAAATGCTTCCTTCACTTGTTTTTGGTGACTTAGGGATTATAGGTTACATTTTGCTTCCATGTTTTGCCTCTTTTAAAAAATTTTCTTCTGCATTTAGGCTTGTAAGTTGCTTATGATATGTAGCTTTACTACTAGTATTGAGATTTCTTTAGGAAAAGCTGATTTTCAGAGATATTTTCAAGGTGTAGCTGACTTTTGACTTTGAGTCTGTCCCAAGATCCTGCCTCTTCAATTTATTAGGGATGAAATGTTGCTGTCCATTTGGCCTAGCATTCAGCTTTTTTGGTAATGGACTGTAATATTATTTATAACACTTAGACAATCTAGTTATTAGTATAGAAGGAAGGTGAATTGTTCACAATAACTATATTGCCTTGCATAAAATAGTATAATCAGTAATAACAATAGCATCAAGCACAGACTAGAAAGTATTAAACTGTGTTGACTAATAATTTGTCACCTTTAACATAGTTGCAAGTTTTATAGTTGTGTAACAAATTCTAAGACAAATCAGAAAATTATAAGAAGTAAATATCCCCTCAATAGAGTGATTTTATCCTCAGGGAACTATATTTAAAATGGCTAAGAAAACAATAGAGGAAACAAACAAGAGAAAGAGATTAGAAGTAAGACTTGAAGGACAAAGGAACATGAAGTTTTGAGAAGCTGGTGAAGAAGACAGGAGTGGAAGAAGAAGGAAAAAGCAACAAACAAGAACAAAAAGAGAAATAATCTAAAAACAAGGTTCATACTCATGGAAAAACCATAACAATAAAAAAACTAAAATGAACAACTACAATAGCAAAAAAAGGCAAAACAAGGCAAGAAACTAATTTCTCTTTGATATCAAACCTGTGGTTATCTTCTGGGACCTACAGTTTTCTGGTAACAACCAATTCAGGGCATGACTCCACTGTCACTGGTAGAGAAAAGAGGCCGTCAGGGCTCAGATCAATACTAGATAATCCCAACAAACTTGCAGCAGGAGTAGCACGTGATTCTGATTCTGGTACTTTACTCCACAGAAATTCAGCTGATTCTGACCTCTGGTTGTGGGATTGAGGGTTGAATTGTCCAGCGTATGACACTGTGGGTGTCTCTTGCTGGCCTGACCACATCTCCCTGACCCTGGAGGCTTCCTGTGGTTGGGCCTTACCCAGTCACTGTGGTATTTCAACACTGTGGGTGTCCTGAGTTGATGCTCTGATTCTCTGGTTCCGTTGGACCTTCTCTGAAATGGCATCAGCCAAAACCCTCTCCAGGTTACATGGTAGTCACTTACCAACTATTGTAGTGCACAGAATCCATTGCTCTGTTTCATTGGAGTGTTGTTTCTTGGAGGCCTCTGAAGTTACCCATCCTCACTGTATTTCTGTTGATTTGATCCTCTGGTCTCATGCAATGAGTCAGAAGCCAGGGAGAAAGTGCAATTTGCCTCTTCCTTTCTCTCTGTAGAGGTCTGTCTCTTCACTTTCTCCATTGGCTCTTGTTTTTCCTTCAGATTTTTCCTGGGCCCCACAGATCTACCTCCTTCCTTTTCTTCCCCACATTGTTATTTTCTAGTGTCTGGATTCCTTATCTTGGAGTGGTTGACTTGTTATTGCTTACTGCTCCGTCACCTTTGTAATCTTCCTCCACCTTCTGCTCTCATGGCTGGCTCACCACATATGTTACCAGGTTGTGGAGTACTCAAATCTCCTTCTGGAGGTGCTTTCTAGGTTTTTTAATTTTAGTTCTTAGTGGGGTGGCTCCAACATCAGATGGTAGGCAGGGGGCACATGAGAGGGATTAATTTTTCTTTTTCCCTTGAAGATGCATCTCTCTGAGATCACAAGTCTCAGAGACTTGTGAAGAAGATTGCCAAACTCTCTATGTGAATTAATTTTGGATTTTATCTCTGTGTGCCCATCTGTCTGTATCTGTATCTCTTGACAGCCCCAAACACTGACCCAGAGAATAAGCATTCATGATACCTGCATTTGCTTCTTTGCTTCCCTGGAATGTTGCTAATGTTACCCATTATAACTAGAGTATATTACCCAGTATCTCTTGCAGTTAGTTGGGATCTCTGATTGAGTCCTGGCTTGGATAGTGGTGATAGATGCCCCAACTAAGCCTGGGCCATATAATGCCTTTTTGTGAGCCTCCATGTATTTTATTTTCTGTAATTACCAGTTGGATACAGATAACTTAATGGAGGACTCTGAGGCTCTAGTAGTGACAGAACCAACTAGCTAATGAAACAGATTTCCTAGGTGACTATGTTGAGTGAAGTTATCTCTATAATCTTCACATTCAGATTATGATGACAGTAATAAATAAATCTTTATTGTATGTACCACTAAACAATTAGGACATTTGTTACAGTAATTAGCAGACCCTGAATGATACATCTAGTTTCTTTGTCACTGGTGGTTTTCTTTGTGCCGGTTTGGATATATATCCCAACTTTTAGCCTTGCAATTTATGGAGTAATTTATTCACTTAACAAACATTTATTGGGTGCCAGCTACTATTACAGGCGTTAGCGATACAATACAGAATGAAAAGCTGTCCCTCTTTTCACAGAACTTACATTCTTTCTGGTCATTTCTGTGTTATGGTAGAATCTTCCTTTTATTATTCCATGAACATTGAACAGATTTATTAGGCAGTGAGATGAAATATCTTCATTTTTCCTTTCCAGTAGTTATTTTCTTCACTGTATTATCTTTTCTTTCTTTCAACCTTGGCTACTTTAAAATTATGCAGTTAAAGTGAATTTCAGAGTAATTAGTCCATTTCCTCCATTTTACTTCACTGGTGAGGCGGTCCCTTCTCTTGTACCTTATTTGTATCTTTCCTACTCCCATGGTTTTGTGATGCCTTTATTTCTTTTTCTTTGTCTTTTGTTGCCTTGACACAATTCCATAGGCTTTGACACATAAAGTACCATTTGCTTTGTACAGTTATTTCATTTATTTTCCTTTAAAATGTATTTTATTTTTTAAAATAAGTTTTAGGATAATATCACAATTGAGCAGAAATTGTAGAGTTCCCAAATATCCTCCACCCCCATATAAGCACTGCTTGCCTCACTATCAACATCCTGAACTAGTGGTATATGTGTTACAATTGATGAACTCATACTGATATGCCATTATCACCCAAAGAATATAGTTTGTGTTAGGATATACTTTTGGTGTTGTACACTTATGAGTTTTGGAAAATGTGTAAATGACTTGTATCCACATTTATTATAGACACGTAGCATAGTTTCTCTGTCCTATAAATTCTGTGTACTCTATCAATCTCTCCCTCCCCCTTAGTCTTTGCCAACCATAATCTTTTTTACTGTCCCCATAGAATCATGCAGTATGGAGCCATTTTAGATTGACTTCTTCACTTAATAATAAACATTTATGATTCCTCCAGTTTTTTAATGGCTTAATAATTTATTTCTTTTTTAGCAAAGAATAATATTCTATTGTCAGTAGGTATTTATCCATTTACCCTCTCAAATACATCTTGGTTGTATCCGAGTTTTGGCAGTTATGAGTACAGTAGCTATAAACATCTATGTATAGGATTTCGTGTAGATCTAAGTTTTCAACTCATTTGGACAAGCACCAAAAAAGCACAATAGTGGGATCCTATGGAAAGATTATGTTTAGCTTTGTAAGAAATTGCCAATCTGTCTTCCAATGATTCTGTACTATTCCCACCAGTCATGAATGATAGTTTTCATTATTCTACATTCTCATAAGCATTTGGAGGTACCAAGGTTTTGGATTTTAGCTATTCTAATAGATGCATAGTGGAATCTCACTGTTGTTTTAATTTGCATTTTTATTGTGTCATACAATAAAAAACATCTTTTCAATTGTTTATTTGCTTTCAGGACTTTGGCCCATTTTAAAATCAGGTTGTTTGTGCCATATATAGTGGTACCTCAATTCATGAATTCAATTTCTTTTGAGACAGAGTCTTGCTGTGCAATTCAGGCTGGCCTTGAACTTAGTATGTGACCCAGGCTGGCTTTGAACTTGTGGCGATCCTTCTGCCTCAGCCTCCTGAGTGCTGAGATTACAGGCATGTGTCACCCTACCTGGCAAGAATTTAATTCTTTCCACAATTCTGGTTGCAAACAGAATTAGATGAGAATGGAATCAGATTCAGTGGTTCAGTATTGACCTTATGGCGAAATTTGATTTGGTTGTTGTCTAATTTAGTTTGCAACCAGAATCGTGGAAAGAATTAAGTTCATGAATCTACATATTGAAATAATGACTAAGGATTGCTTGATGGACTAATATGAGTGATAAGCCTAATGATGTTCCTTAGTATCCACATTCAAGCCAAGCTCACTCCTCCCTCCTTGAGTAAAGAGGCATGTAGAATCCTGATGACATCCTATTAGTCATGAACTAAGACAACCTGAGCACTTTGTAGTAAAGGGGCCACTGCTAAGTCCAGTCCTCTTGCAAAGCACCTGACCCATTCTAACTCTACCTTACTGAGCTACTTCTCTTTGCTTAGGAAAACACAGAAAATGTTCAGGAGAATTAATTTGCTTGGTTGTAAGCCATGACTGTAAAGCTTTCGCTCAGCTACCCATATGCATTATCTATGTAATGTCAGCTAGTCACATATTTTGCAATCTGTAAACCAGAAGTCAAATCCATCCAGGTCCTGATTCTATTACTCATTGTGCAAGGGAATCAGTCTCTCTGTCTTGAGGACCTTCGGTTTTTCCACTGCAATATGGAAAACCTTAACACAGTAGGGCCAAGATCATGGCCACTCTTAAACTGCAAAACTTTGCTGAATATCTCTGCACTGTGAATTTTTCTTGAAGGAGAATTCATAGCCTTTCTGGCTCAAATTTGGAATTTGTGACTTCAGGCTTGAATTATGGTATATGGACTCTCCATTTTCTGTCTCTGAGTTCTCAGTATAATCAACAAGCATTTTGGCAGTTTTTAGACAATATCAGAGTCTCTTCCCCTCTGTATAATGTTGACTATATCTTCAAGGAAAAAATATTTTAAATTATTTTATGGTAGTATTAGTAGTTTTTTTTGATTTTTTTTTTTGGTATATTTCCTGGGGGATTGTGTTCTAGGAAAAGTCGGAGTGCTTGGGAGAGAGGAGGCCAGTTCTGCCAAGCGGAAGTGGCACCTGACTGAACTCTTTGGAGCACATGTGCACACAAATGGGGACATGAAATTGAAGAGTTTGGAGAACCCCAAAGTTCTGTAATGTTTGGGCAAAGTTGTTTTCTTGAAGTACAAAAATCTTAGCAGGCGCTCAGATGAGTGCTGTGTTCCTCTTTACTCCTCTCACGTGGGCAGCCCAGGGTGGCCTCTTTTGGAAGAATGAAGCTCAGGTCTGAGAGAAGGACACATACAGCATGGTGCAAATGAAGCTGTAGTGGCCAAAGGGAGAAGTGTGTCACCTGAGCAGAGTTAGGGTTTTGTTGCTGAATTCTTCATCCAGCTATGACTGATCCAGCCAATTCTAAGAAAGTGACAGTACATTCAGAGTTCTATAACCTTCCAAAAGAAGGTAGAACTTTGAAGAATCACCCTAATCTAAATTTGTTTTTTCTCCTAAAGCTCCTCCTCGTTACTGAGTAAAGGGACTGTGAGGAGGTAGAAGATGACATGGGAGGGGAGGAAGAGGAGGAGAAGAAAGAGAGAGAAGGAGGGAGAGAGAGAGAGGAAGGAGAGAAAATACGAAAGAGCACACTCACTTATCAAGAGGTTTGGACCATGGCTGATTTGAAATATTACTAGCCTTGCATTTTCAAATTTGATGCACAACAACCAAGATGCTAATACTTTCCTTAGTTTAGAAAAAAAAATCCTTTCACCCATCTCTTCTAGCCGAAGATTAGGAGAGAGGCTTTAAGAAGATTTAAAAAAAAAAAAAAAAAAAGAAAAAAAACCTCAACTTCTGAGCAGCGGAAAAAATGGTTTGTGATTCAGGGGCTCCGGGCAATTCATCATGGAAATTGGGTTTCTTAGCAGACATCGTGTGAATCCTTTCGTCCCTGTCAACTTTTTAATACATTACATTGAGAATGTAAATCGTGTTGGTGAGGGGGAGTAAAGAATAAAAAAAAACGGAATGAGAGAAAAGAGAAAGCCTCCTCATTTTGAATTTAGAAGGGAGGAAGCATGAGGCTTGTAATTCATATTAACTAAATAATAAAAAATCTGTATAAATATATAGATATGCAGGTATATTCTGGGGGAGGAAATAGGGAGTAGTGAGTGAGACCGAGTAAAATTGAAATCGTTGTATCCTTTTGAAGAGTCTTTAGTGGAAACGCCTTATAATTTATTTTTATTTTCTTTAGTTTTTGTTTCTTAAGGTTTGTTTCTTTAGCTGTGTGAATCAAATTATCCCTGGTCATCCCTCCCCCACTCCTGGTAAAGAAAGAAAAGCAGAAGACAAAGACTTGAAGCTAGGAATTACATGATTGGGAAAAAGATAAGGGAACATATTTAAGTGCCTCTTTAATAGGGAATATTAGTAAGAGAGCTGGAGTTTTGTCCCACCTCTGTCACTATCAGGACTGAACAGAGCTCTTGGCTGGCCTACTTACTACACAAGTGTTGCCTAACTTCTCTTACGGCTTTTACTGAGATAGTTTCATTCCCTTTAACTTGGTGCTTCACATTCACTCAGGATTTTGGGGGATAAGGTTAGTAAGTAGGCACATTGCTTTTTGGCTCTACAGAATGTTCTTTTACTATCTTTCCCTAAGCAAAGTTCCATATACACTCCATATGTGTTTCTCACTACAATTCATTGCAGTTATTGTGTATCCTCCTTTCTAGTTTTTCAGAGTGACATTACATCTCTCTGGTTGTCTGGAGCCTGAAGAAATTGTAGTCCAACCTATTTTCTTCAGTGGGTGCAAGGGTTGAATTGTGGTGGGAACCACTAGAACCAGAAGAGAATGAGCTTCCAGGCCATTTTCTTCTTTGGCATTCCTGACAAGACAAGAGGGAGAAGGTGTGGTCTGGTTCTGTAGTGTCTTTCTTCCTGTCCCCCAGTACTCAGTGGGGTCACATATGCACAGGCAATTATCTATCCATTGTGCAGCTGATAGTATGGTTTTCTCTTGAAGAAAGGACTTCCTGAGTTGGAGCCAGGCTTCCTGTGGACTGTGTTCTGAACAGCTAGGTCAGAATGTGAGCAGGTATATGGAGTCTTGCTTTTGCCATGGCCATCACATATTTTCAAGAGACATTTCTTATTCTCTTGCCACTGAGGAAAAGACTAAAATTAAAATTAAGAAAATAAAAGTTCTTCCTGGAGTTATGCTACAGTTCTCCACTCTACCAGGTGAACTATGGAAGAGAGCACTACAGGTTCTTCCTAGAAACTATTAAAAATGCCCATGGCACAATGTATCAGAAGATTGTGGAAGAGAAGAAAAGGGATGCTACCTTGGTCATATTTAGAGGCAATAATGGAATAAAATGGAGATATTGAATCCACTTTTGTACATGTAGGCACGTTTGAATGTGCTTTAAAAATTAATAAAAAATTTACTTACATCAATGTAATAGTTACATATTACTAAATATTGAAAACCCAAATCCCACTATGCTTCCCATCCCTTTCTCCTCTTGAAGATGTTTCTTCTGTTTTCTTCCATATGTGTCAAAGCCATGGTTATTCTCACTCATTTTAGACAGTGTCCACTCACTTGGCTCTCTTCACTTGTTGCTTATATCACTATGTTTCACCCTTCCAAAATAGTTAAATCATTAGAGCATTGATATTGTGATGACAGTGCAGACACTGTTCATATCTGAACAAAGTAGGGAACCACAGCTACAGTTGCTTTCTCATGTAACCTTTTGTTTTTCTGAAATCAGTGTCTTTATCTAAATTTTCTCACATACTGTAGCTATCTATCAGTTCTCTAGACCTACTTCCTGCTCCAACCAGACTGACTGCTCCACAGGGCACAGAACGAGAGACTCTGGGATTGCTTTTCCCCTTACTTCTGGGATAGGTCTCCCCCTCCCTTGATCTCATCTTCCTTTTATTGCTTTTGTTTTATATTTTGGTTGACTTTTGCAACCAGCCAAAACATGTCCTCTACTAGTTCCCTAATAGAAGGGATATAAGAAAAAACAGAATTCTGTGTCTGATATCTTTTTTCCCTTATCATTAATTGATACTTTAGTTATTTATAGGATTATAGATTGCAAACCTTTCTCCCCAAGGTTTTCAACAATAATTCACCACTGTTCTGTAGCATCTAGTTTTGTTATTGAGAAGTATGTTGTCTTTTGAATTTTCATTTCTTTGACTATGATATGAATTTTTCTTTTCTTTCTGGGATATTTTGATGTTCTATTTAACTCAATTTTATAAATTTGTTATAATGAAGTATTCTCCATATTCTCTTATGCTAATTACTCAGTGGGCCTTTTAAATCTGAAAATTTAAGTCATTATAAGTCCAAGGTCTTATATATTTTCTCTGAGATTATATTGTATTATTACTCTAGTCTGGTTAATTCTCAAAATTTCGCATTAGTTGTTTCTCTTTTTTTGAGTTCCTATTTTGCTCTACTTCCTGGATAACTTTATTATACTGGTGCCTGCATCTCTGAGATTATTATTTTTTGAGTTACTTTCTGTACAGGTGATGCTATTTTAGTGTTTCTTGAATTTTCTCTCACTTCTTTCTGGTTTTTTCTTTTTCTTTTTCTTCTATTTTGAGTTTGTTTCACAGAGGTCAATTATAAGCTTTTGAGAGTAGGGACAAGTCTTCTGTAATGGTTGTCCTCACTATAGTATAGCTAGAGAGTCAGTATCTGCGTTATGGGGGATTTCCCAAAACATCGAAGTGGCACTCTTTTTTTCTGGAGTTGTCCTCTAGAGAGATATCTTCCTATTGGCTAGGACGTGTAGATTCCTGGCTGCTGCTCCTCAAGGTGAGGCAGGGGAGGGGTTCCCCCATAGTCCAGTATATAGGTCTCCAGTTAATCTTCTTTTTGCAGCTACTTACCTAACCTCTACCCTCTGAACTGAAGCCTCTGCTTTATCTTCTCCAGAGAATAAATCTCCTGCAGGGTAAGGGATCAGAATGGTTGCTTGGCTACCTGAGATGAGTTTGGGAACCTAAAAGTTTTAAGTTTTTTTTTTATATAGATCTTCAACCACTTCTCCCATTTTTAGACTCACATCTCACCCCTGCTTTCAAAGTACTGGATGCATCTAAGGCATAATTTGCCTTCCACTTGTTGGGACAGGAGGACATTGATATGTGTGGTTTATCTAGCAGAGTTTGCTCTCTTCTAGACTGCTATGGTTTCTTTCCGACTAGGCTGGTGATGAGGTACCCTCAATTCCAGGTAACCTCCTAGTGTTTGAACACAGACAGCATCTAGGAAGGAAGATTCAAATCAAGCCAGGTTTCCCCACTGCCCCAGTTTCTCCTTTTCTGCTACTTATGATCATTTAATGTCAATGTATAAGGCCAAGATCATCTGCTAGAATAGTAGAGGTCAGCAGGTGAGCGTGGCAGAGATGAATTATTTCAGAATTCTTCTTCTTTCTTATTGGTGAGATTTCTTAATAAACCAGCCAGGTTCATCCCAAAGCTGTAATTAAAAATGAACACCACCAACAAAACCCCAACATTGGAGATCTTTGTGTTCTCTACACATTTTCAAGATTTCACATAAAAAACTTAAAAACTATCCTAAGAAGTATTCAGGCAAAGAGTATTCGAAACATCTCCCTTTCCTGCCCCTTTAACTGGGAGAGTGAATAGGGGAAGGAAGGAGTCCAGAAGTGAGAGAAATCAGGGGTTGTGGCAGTTCCCAGCAGCAGCCATCCAGAGTAGCATCTTGATTTCATAAGCCCCATTTCAGCATAAATTATCTCATTTCTAGCTTGTCAATTTGGATAATCTTGGTCCTGGAATGGATTCAGGGGGTCTTAAATGATTTGGTTTGGCTCTTCACGGGGTCTGAATTTGCAGATAATTGCCAGAGCTCTTTTGGCTGTGTAAACTTGTTATCAATTGCCTTTTTAGGAGTCAACACTAAAATAATCATTCCCCTGAGCAAAACCCATTACAAACCTTAAATTTGGGAGCATAAACACATTTCAGTGCTGGGGAACTAATGTGTGAGATTTCATCATCGCTACATCTGCAAGAGCTTATGAGAAGTCAGTGATGTATTAAGAGTCCCTATGTGGCTAAGCCTCAGGCTTCAGCTGGAAGCTGACAATGTGGCCTCAGCTGGGGATCAGACACCTTTGGAAGGCCCTGGACTGGTAGCCCTGTTGCATTTCTTGTATACCCACTTTGAGCCTCCCACTAGGCAGAGATGCAGTGGTGTCCTGTGTCACCATTAGGTGGAGGTCAGTCCTGTCCCATTTTGAGCCTCAGTATTTCCCCATGTCAAGTCTTTTCTTATGTCATTTGCTTCATCCTCTTTGCAGAGGACCCCTATTGGTCAAATAATCTCAATCAGACTGAAGGAGCAATTAGTTGTGTAATGGAAAATGGTAGCCAAACAGGCTGGAGCCTGAGTTCCTGTCACTGACCTTAGACGGCTCAGTTGCTGTAAGGTTGAGTTTCCCCATTTCCCCAAAGGGTAGTAGCACCTATTCTGCTGTATTCTTAGGTTGCTGTAAAAATTAAACCTTAAAATTATTTTATAAATAGAAAATATATATTGCATTAATACAAATGCAAGTAATTTTCTCAAGGCATGAAGAGAACTGATCTCAGATTAAAATTTGATTTGTTGAGTCTTTATGTTGCCTAAAATATTGTGTATCACAAGCTCTTGAAGTCAACTTGTCTCATGCTCAAGTTTATGTCCATTATTTTTGACCTTGCTGTTTATGGGCAATTGATGACTCGTTACACTCATTTAGGATACTTTGGTTTATAGAATATAAAGACAGCCCACATTATTTGCCTTCATGATTTTCTTCAATAGAAGACAATATACTTAATGTATTCTCTATATTGCCCCTTGAGGGAAAGCTCCAGCTCACTCTTCTAGTCTGAACTTTCACTTTTGCTGCTTTTCTCATGATCACTCTCCTTCCATCTTCTAAAACACTCTCAGAGGATGAACAGTGTCCAAGAGGGAAGTTCCTAAATTCACTTTCCTCTACTTGGCCTGTCTGCCAATGCCCTCAAATGGAACAGTAAGGAGCCCAGATTAGTTGGAATGGAAAGGAAAAGGGAGGTCGGAGAGGTATGGCCTGATAATGGAAAGTGTTATGGCTTTTATCTAAATGTCTCCACAAAGCCTCATATTCTCATATGTGGGGCTTTTAAGAGGTGGCTGGATCTAGGGTAAATGACACTGGGATTAAGGGTATGTGATACAGGATTCTGGGTGTGGATAATGGGAAGGCCCACCTTGGATGTGGATGGCACCACTCAGAAGGCTTGTAGCCTGGATAGGATAAAAGGAAAAAGGAGGTCTGCTGTTGCTTTGCTTCCTTCTTGCCTGCCCTGCCATTGACTTTTTCTCCATCTTCTTGTCCCTCTGCCATACCACCCTTAGAGCCAGCTGACTATGGACTGAAACCTCTACAAGTTGTGAGCTAAAATAATACTTTTCTCCTTTAACTTTGGGTTTCAGATATTTTATCTCAGTGATGAGAAAACTGAGACAGAAAGCCTTGGAGGTCACAGTAAGAACTGTGGACACAACTTAGTGTGATGGGAAGCCTCACAAGGTTTCGAGCAGAGAAGTCCCCTATTCTGATTTATATTTTTACTCTCACATTGGCTGCTTCACTGAGTACTGAGGTACCAGAGGAGACTAGAAGAAGCAGCAGAATATCTGTTAGGAAGATGGAACACTAGTCCAGGTGAGGAATGGTGGTGGGTAGCCCCAGTCCAGTTCAGTGTATCCAACCGTTTGCGATACATATTAACTTGGGTGTTTCACACATATGTAAATATCATCATACCTCTAATGGGACTTTTCTTGAAATTGCCCTGTTTTGTTCTGGTTGCATCCCCAATTCCTACCTCCCTTAACTCCTACATTAGGCCATTAAAAAGATCTTGTTGATTCTTTCCTGATACCATACTCTCTTTCCTCTTGGTCACTGCCTTAGGGTTATTCACAGGATAATCACAAGAGTCTCCATTCCATTTTCTTACTTTTAATCTCCAGTCTCTTTCTACTCCAGTCTCTTCTCCAGGATATCTACTGAACAATCTTTGTGTAGTAATGATACAGTGATAATAATATTAATAATAATAGTAGTAATAATCACCCAATAACTCCTGAACTTCTTTGAATCACACTTGATCAAGTTCTGCCCACAAAATGAGATTCATCTCATGATTCTACTCTGAGAGTCTGGATGAACATTTCTAGGTATCATGGAACAGGAGGAGCTGCTTTCATCATACTCATCTCAGCAAATCTTCCTAAAGATCTGTAAGCACTTAGCTGCCCCAAATGCCTCTTCCCACTCTAGAAGGCTAGCTCAGATCCTTTTTACCTGGTTGGTCAACAAAAATTAATTGAAACCAGACTTCAGTAGTAGCTCCTTTCTCACCTCCTCATTTCCCCACTCAACAACAGATGGGGCATGCTTGTGGACATCATTAAACTGATGAGGATACTTCTCTGATTAAAACAACAAAAATAAAAAGTCCTTTACTGGCTTCCTTCTACTATGGACATAAAGACGAAACTTAGTCTAGCCTAGAAGATTCTATCTGTATTGCTCCCCTCTTTCCTCTTTTTCCCTACACACGAGAAATACTGAATGAAGTGCTTAAATCTTCAGGAACGAGTCAAGTTCTCTGAGTCTATACCTTCTATCCTGCTGAGTTCCTCCACGACATCCTTTCCCTCTGCTTGATCTTCATCACTCAGCTCAGGTGTCCTCTCATCTAGAAAGTCTTTTCCTACCTGGTAGCAGGTTAGGTCTTGTGCAATTGTCCTGAACCAGTGTGATTGTGGGCTGTCCTACTTAGTTTATGAGCTTTGTGAGAACAGACAGTGTCACCTTCATCACTGGGCCTCTGTGGCTGGTGCAGAACAGGCCACAGGTGAGTGAATGAACCATAGGAGACACAAGCAGCAGATAATAACTCACCCCAATGGTGAAACAAAGAAACCATTCTAAACACATAATGCTGTGTTTTAAAAAGTTACTTGTGTTGTAAAAAGGGAAACATAGTTTGTTTCAGTAGTACCTTGTGACATGGCGTTTTGTGCAGAAGTGTGAAGCCAAAAAGACTGGTTTGTGAGGTTGCAGATAGCGACCCCGGCAAGGACAGATTGTGGGCTGCAGCAGCTGGTCTGGGAGATGCCAAAGAACTTTGCTTGGTAATACATAAGCTGTGAAGTTTTGGAGTCATGTGTTTTGATAGAAAAATATAGTTTATTGTTAAATTTTTATTGGTACATGCTTGGAACACATAATGATGTACATTCCTTGTGGGAAGTTGGTACATGAACATAGTACATTTTAATTTTTCTTTCTTTTTATCTCCTTTCCTTCTCCTTCCTCCACCCTCCCTCCATCTTTTGGTCCCCTTGCCTTTCGTAAAAGATTAATATTTTTATTTCTTATTACCTATTTTTTCTTACAAAAATATAGCTTTAAAACATTGATTTGTGATGGTGAGATTACTGTGGCAAGAAATGTAATCACAAAACACAGCGAATGGTTAAATTCAAAAATAATTTATTCAGTAAAAGACACATTGCCATTAATTTCTTTCAAAATACTTCCTTTTGCTTCAAACACACTCGCACAATCATTCTTGTAACTCTCTGTAGCAGATCTGGAAGTCCTCTTATGCGGCTGTGTTTAATTGCACTGTCACAGCCATTTCAATAGCCTTAATCAATTCAAATGTTTACCTTTCATGGTCATTTTGGCTTTGGGGAAGAACCAAAGTTCTGTGGTGTCAGATCATGCATTGAACAAAAGAATTCTTCATGCCAGGCTCTATGCTCAGCACTAAGATCAAACAGGAATGAGACATTGTTGTGCTTTCTAATAATAGTAGTAACAATAAATACAGCTGTGAAAATGCCTGTCTGATAAAACTGGCAAAGATCATTGAGCACTTATGTGCCAGATACAGCACTAAGTGATTTATATGAATCACCTTCATTATTCTTTGCAGTGTTTTAAGATGTAGAAACTGGTTCAGAGAGAGTACATGACCTATTTGATATTACTCACAACTTGGCAGTGGAATTGGTTTTAAGTCCAGGCTCATGTCTCTTGGGAGGTTTTGGCCATAGATAAGTTTGTAAAGTCTCTTGTCCTCTTCTAAGCTGTTTCTTTTATTCTGCTATCTGACCTTCTTTAGAGAATACTGGATATTTTCATTCAAAGTTCCCTCCTCTCTTGTAGTTCCTAAAAGCCCCATTCCTAGCCTCTTTTGTGAGCCTACCTTATTTGAACTTGTGCCCCATCTCTTCCTGGAAGGTGAGTCCTGGGTGCCCTGGTTGACATGTGTGTGCTACTTTTATGACCCAGAATCCCATGCTTTACCTTTTGCTAGATCCTGACTACCTTGAAAGATGTGGCTTTATCAGGTTGAGTCTGAAAAAATGGTTATTGCCTCTTTCGCATCATTCACCCCAATCCAGGACTGCCTTCTCAAGCTTTGATCAAGTTTCTTAAAATTCTCTCTAGAAACTTTCAAGGAGAAGCCTAGCTGGTGCAGGCTCCCAGACCTTTGCTTTCCAGTCCCTGGGACATACCCTGCTCTTTCTTGCATACTTGAAGTATGCATTCCTATGAGATCATTTTTACATTTATGCTTCGAAATCTTTGTTCAAATATTGGGATAAAATATTCCATGACAAGAGATACGAATGTTTCATAAAGGACTTTCTAGAATAGTTTATGTCAGAAACAGCTTAAAATGTTCAGGTTTCTTGGGTGGCAAATAATGTAAATTTCAAATAATACCTAGCCAGCAGCTAGTTCTAGAAACACCTCACTGGAGGGAAAATGTCTCTAGGAGTTGAGAAGAAAGCTACTTTTATTGAAGAATAGTGTGAGTGCCGGAATTTTCCCACTTTAGTGGCATGATGAGTTTTCTTCTTTCTCTGCTTCCGTCAAATGAAAAGAAGGGAAGACTTAGAGGAAACCTGAGAGAAAGCACTTCTCCAGCCTTACAATGGTTCCTAATGGCTCAGGAAGAAAACGAGGATGCAGACTCCCCAGTACCTGCAGGCCTGGCACTGAGGGGTTTTTGATGTGTATGGTTCCAAGTCCTCACATACGTTTTCCAGGCCTTGATTTAACTTGATTCTGTAAGAAACAGTCTTTTCTTTCAAAAACATGAACAAGAGAGTGTCTTCATTTTAAACTTTAGTCCACTCTAGGCTGCCCTCCCCTGCCCCTTACACCAGAGTTGTGGGAAATCCCTGATTGGTTTAGATTCTGGAAATGTGATGGACCAGCAAAGATAACTTGTCAACAGCCAAGGACTTTTGCTTTTCCATATTCCACTCTCCCTTCCTTTAGCAGCCCTGCCCAGCAATTCTTCAGGCCTTCCCCTTGGGCCACTTAAACTAACCAACTGGGATAGATTGTGAACCTTCAAACTGCCAATGTGGAGGTCAGCTGCTTCTCACTGTGAAAAAATAAAAGAAACCTCCTGTTATGTGCCTGCTATGTCCTGCTAAAATGTGCTCACACCCTTCCACAGAAGCAAAACAACCTGGTTGTGATTATTTGATGTCTGAGTACTTCATTGTTTGCACTGACAAATGAGTCTGGGGGTATATTCTCAACAATTTAATGGTAAAATATAGGATCAATTAGAAAGGGACTGTGATAATGCAATCATGTGCGGCACCATGATGTTTTGATCAACAACAGACAATATGTACAAAAACAGTCCCATAATATTACGAGGGACCTGAAAATTCCTATCATCTAGCAACATCATAACCCTTATAAGTCTATGGTGATATATATTCCTTGTGTGTTTGTGTTGATGCTGGCATAAAGAAACCAAAGACTCTGCCAATCATATAAAATATAGTGCATGCAATTATGCATAGTACAGAAGCTAGATAATGACAATAAATGACTGTTACTGCTTTATGTATTTGCTATACTAATAAGCCTACTGCACTATACCTTTTATCATTATTTTAGAGGGTACTCCTACTTTTAAAAAAGTTGACTGCAAAATAGTCCCATGAAAATTCTTCAGGAGGGATTCCAGCTGACAACTCCAAGTATGTTATTGCACCTGAAGATCTTCCAGAGGGATGAAGTATGGTGGTGAAAGGTAGTGACACTGAGGATCCTCACCTGTAGGTGTAGGCTAGTGTATGTGTTTGTTTGTATATTAGATTTTAACAAAAATTTTAAAAAGTTAAAAAAAATTAAATGGGCTGTACTGTACAGCATAGTGTAGTAGAGTATATTATCTAAACTGATGTTAGTACACACAAAGATATTTGCATAATAATGAAATCCCCATACATTTATCAGAATGTATCTCTATCATTAAATGATGCAAGACTGTATGTTCTCTGCAGATGTAGCCTTCATGTAGCTACTAACCTGGTGTTACCTGGTGACCCTATGCTACTTGTCTTAGTTACTGTCTCATTACTGGGACACAATACCTGACACACACAACTAAAAAGAGCTTTATTTTGGCTCGTAGTTTCAGTCCGTGTTCATCTGACTCCAAGACAAAAACAGTAAAAGGCGCTCAACCCATGACAGCCAGAAAGAAGAGAGAAAAAACAGAGTAGACTGGGAGGGAGACATACCCTTCCAAGTCACACCCCCAGTGACCCATCTCCAACCATGTCCCCCTCGCACAGTACTTTCAGCTCTTGAACTCAACAATGATTGAATCTACTGATGAGTGGAGCACTCTTATAATCCAATCACCTTCCATACACAAGAGAGTTTTGAGGAATATTTTAATGTAAACTTTAAAATTGGTCATACCCTGCAGATAGTCCACCTCCAATACAAAGTAAGAAAGAACCTTTAGGTTAAGCAAGACATTTTCTTCATGATCTTGTTGGCTTGTGCTTTATATGGCTTCTTTTGTCTAACAACTCATGGATCTGACTTGCTATCTGTTCTGATCTCTAGGTCCCACTTGACCCTCTGTCTTTGGTTAGGAATATCTGGATCTTTGATTCACAGCCTGCCCCAACCTTCAGTATTTCTGCCTTCTCATGGGAGAACTGAGGTCAGCTTCACTGTAACCAGTGCAAAGATGTCTGACAAATGCACTGGGAGACATTGGAATTGACTTCTTAAAAATATTCATTAGTATTTATTATGCCATTAATATTTGGAATATTTTGATATTTAATTTAATACAGGTTGACTATCTCTCATCTGAAAAATAAAAACTCTGGAATACTCTAAAATCCAAAACATTCTTGAGGCTGATGTGATGTCACATCATGAAACTTTATTCCATACACAAAAAATGATTAGAAATTTGTATAAAATTGTCTTCAGGCTATTTGTGTAAGGTGAACATGAAAATAAATGAGTTTCATGTACAGACTTGGGTCCGTTCTCAAAATATTTCAGTACATTTGATCAAATATTCCAAAATTTAAAATAATTCTGATATCTGAAACACTTCTGGTCTTAAGCATTTTGGATAACAGATATTCAATGTGTATGTATAATTAAATCAGGGTGCAAAATGGAAAAATGGAAAAATCTGTATTCAAGTTCTTACTTTATGTAAGCTTTTGAGTAATTTCTTAAGTAACAGTTGGAGATAGCCTCTAAGTCCACACATATCTCTGAGTCAATGCTTTCCTCTCCGTTCTCCATATTCTGAGTCTCCTTTATCTTGTTTACTCATAATTCAGACTTCTTAAAATACAGGACTACTTTTCTCCCATCAAATCTCATCAACATCAGCTTATGCTCTCCAGGCTATGGCCAGACCTTGTTATGCTGTGTGACCAAACCAATTATATGTCTTTTCACTGTGTATTGAAGCCTCCAAAACTTCAAGAAACCTCATAAGATCACCAGGCCCTGGTCCATAGACATCTATGGGCTCCAATTTTTTTTTTTTACAAATATTTGGGTGACTTGTTTGGCTAAGAAGGGAAAGTGTGGGAGAATTGGAGTTTCTCTTAGAAGTAAGCTCAATGCTCACATCATATGTACACAATTGCATGGGTGGCTGTGATTTCTACAGACTTTTCCCTTTAAGTCAGTGTCTCTGTTGTAGGTTCTCAGCTGGTGGCAGGTGTCCTGCTTATTCTGCCTTCACCTCAGAGAGTCACTAATACCCTGAAAGTGCCAACTTTCTTCATCAAATCTGTTGAACCTCTTTGAGCCACTGCTGTGGTCTGGCTATTTGTTTTCATATCTATAACCTATAAATCCCTAAACTCCAGTCTTCTTGCCTGGGAAATACAGTTTTTCTTTGTGACTGAAATGTCTGTCCCCACCTTTGCAAATTCTTATTTGATAGGTTTGGCTCAAGATTTCCATAAGGGCATCTCCCTGACCAGATTAGGACACTATAGTTACTTCTGGCTCTGAATTTCTACAGCATACCTGTGTGTTTCATAAGACCAGAAAGGCTTGGAGACTCTGTGGGCAAAGGAAATGGCTTGAGTTGGAATGAGAATGAGCTGGATTCAGAGCCTGCCTCTGACACTGTGTGGCCTCAGACATGTAGCTTAACCTCTGTACTCTTAATTGTGATGAGTGGATAATCACAGCACCACTAACAAAAGGTAATTACTGTGAGGATCAGTAACCTGTGCAAAGCAAGTGAAAGGACTCAGTAACTGTTTATAAAACTCAAACTTGCTGATCTCAACTTGCTTTCTATATACAAATCTGGTCTTTCTGCCAGAGAGTGTAAAGAAAACACTGTTTAGTAACTTTGGGCCAAATGCTCCCCTCACTGCCATTTTCCCTTCCCTGACACATTAACAAACTTAGTAAATTAACACACACTTAACACAAGTATTAGCATTCATTTTCTGTTGAAAAAAATGTTTCCTCGATTACACACGAATAATTCTTCACGCAAGCCTGGGGGGAGGTGGGAAAAAGAATGTATTATCATTTTGAATGAAGAAATGAGGCATCAGTTAAGTGTATGCCCTGTAAATTATTACTCATAAGTGTGGTAAAGTGTAGGCCTTCGGGTCCTCAGGCCATGTCTGATCCTTTTAGCTATGCTGCCTCTCCAGTTAATGTTTTGGGCTCCCTGTCAGCTCCACCTACCATGATTTGAGAGATCTGGGTACCCCCACTGAAGGGTTATCAGGCCCTGCCTGTAGACCTTCTCTGCCCTGTCCAGGGTCAGAAACTCCGCCATGTTGGTGGCCAGCTATGTGATATTGACCATGTTGTGACATCCTTAAGGAAGATGAAAGGAGCAGAGAGAAGAAATAGAGGTGCCACAGGACTGAGCCATGACCATGCCCCGATGAAGCTGCTGAGGACACACAGTTCCTTTCCTTGGGGATTTCTACTCCCTAATACCAGGGACCCACCCTCCTACCACATCTCCTTTTCTCTTTTACCCCAATTTAAGGAGACTTTAAATTTTTTCCTGCATATTTTTTTTTCTTGGCAATTACAAACAACATCATGTTAATTATCCTTATAATTAGCTATATGAAGCCTGGTGTGGTAGCACATGCTTGTACTGCCAGGCTACCCAAGAGGCTGAGGTAGGAGAACTCCAAGGTCAAGGCCAGTTTGTGTAACTTAATAAAACTTTTGTCTCTGTGATGGTGGTGGGGCTGGGCTCAGCACTTTTTGGGTTCAGTCCATAGTACTGCAAACAAAACCAGAAACAAATAGTTATTTAAATTATTTCCTTAAATAGGAAACATTTCTATCTGTTTTGTGTTATATTCCCATATGCAATGAGGCATGGATCTGGGACAAGTGTGTTCAGCGTATGTGATCCTCTGGGTGAAGTAATGTTGAGGACCAGCTGTGGGCAAAGAAGAACTGGAACCAATATACAAGTGCAGCAAATTGATCTACCTCTCTCATGAGGGACAGTGAAGATCAAGCTCCACATACAGAAAGTATAGCATTCATTTACCCTGGACATCAACACCAGAGCTGGAAGAGGAGTATATTAATTTCCTACCATTACTGTAACAAATTTGGATACAGTTTTGTGGGTTAAAACCACAAACTTTGTGGTTTATTCTCTTATGCTTCTCACCTCCAGAATTACAAAATCAAGCATAAATGGAGCTGAATTCTTTTTGGAGAGTTCAGGACTGATAGTTTCCTTGTTTTCTCTCGTTCCTAGATGTCACGTGAATTCCTTACCTCATAGTGCATCGTTTTTAACTTCTGGTTCCATTCTTACATTTCCTCTAGCTTGATCTGTCTTTCTTTAATAAGGACTTATTGATTACATTGGAACCATATAATGTAAGATCTCTCCATTATAAGATCCTTAATTTAATCACATCTACAAAACCCCTTTTCATGTGAGGTAACATATTCAGAGAGGTTCTTGGTATTAGGACCTTTTGAGACCTTTACTCAACCCATCACTGTTCTCCCTCTGGTAACTCAAGATTTATGCCCATCCCACATGTGCCCCATCCCAACATCTCTCACAGGTTCAATCCATTATAGCATCCACTCAAAGTTTAACATCTCATCTAAATATCAGATCATTTAATTTTGTTTATTTTACAAGCAAAAAAGGAATAAAAACTCTACAGAATTAAAAAAATAGGAAATTAACACTAGTTAATATATTGCGTATAGTTACCCTAAAAGTTGTTCAGATTACAAGATTCAAGCATGAAAAAAATGATCAAACAATCAAACAGTGAAAACACAAGCTGTTCTTTTTGATGAACTAACAGACATTAGTAGTATAGTTATCTATTTTGTATATATATATATATATATATATACACACACATATATGTATACATATATACATATAATCTTTTCTCTTCTCTCTTTTCTCCTTTCATATATCCCCCTTGTTCTTTCCTTTTGAGCACTTTCTTTCTCTTTAATTTTCACAAAATCTATTGTACATTTTGGATCTTATTTATAAATATCAGATTAAAAGTCACAAATCTGTCATCTAAACTATTTAAGTCAGGCATGGGGGAGATGCTGGGTATGATTCATCCTCATTCAGAATTCCTCTCCATGAGTTTATGGAACTAGAAAACAAGATATCTACCCCCAAATCCAATGACGGGTCAGTCATAGCTACAAATTAAAGACATTGTCTCTCAAAACAGAGAAAATAGGAGGACCACAGAAGTCATTGTTCCAAGGATTTTTGAAACACAATCAGGAAAACTCCAGTGTGCTTTAAAATCTAGGAGTAATCTGTGATTCTGTGTTCTATTTCTAGGCCCTCAGTTCTGTCTTCTACATCCTGTACATTTTTATCTCTATCCTCTGGGCTGTGAGCTCTGTCCCGTGAGTTATCCTTCCTTTTTCTGATGAGTAGCACATGCTCACAGTTGAATAGTTTTATTGGCCCATTTCTTACCTGTAAAGTTGTGAACATCTGAAAATGTCTCTCATTTCATTCTCTTTCAAACCCCAGCAGTCCAGGTTGATATTATCCTGATACGACAGTCTCAAAAACTTTGTGGATCTCCTATGTGTGTTATAGTGACTAACCCCAGTAGACAAGACATTCCTCCACAAATTTTTCCCGAATAATCGTACCTCTATGCCTGGCTTCTTCTGAGATGGCTAAGGGTATGACTTTCACGCCTCATCCCTTAAAAGAACGCTCTGTGTCACTTAAAACTTTTATCTTGTATACTTTTGGGGCATGAGAAAAGATGGTCTAGTTACACTCTTGGCTTTCCTTCCAGAGTATGCTTTCCTGACAGTAAATATCTTAATTGTCTTTTACAATCAGGATGAGCTAGAAATTTTCCAAAGAATCAAATCTTCATTCATTAAAAATAAAATAGATCTCTCCTCAATTTTTCCCTTTTCTCATGTACTTTACTAGAAGAAGCAAGAAGATACCAGGTCATACTTTCAATACATTTTTATAAATCTCCTCAACTAAATGACCACATTTATCACTTAGAATTACTGCTATAATCATAGGACATATAATCATAGGACACAATGTAGCTAAGCTTGGTATCACTATATAAAGAGAATCTTCCTCCTTCTAGTTTCTGATAAGATGCTTGTCATTTCCTTCTCAGCTTTCATCTGGAACACCTTTAGCATTCACAATGCTACCAACATTCTGTTCATGATGATGTAGGTATTTTCTGATGTAGATTTTCTCTACCATGCTTCTCATTTCCTTTTGAAACCTTTTCTTGAAGAGTCTTTAGCATCTATGCTTCTAACAACAATTTTCACAAGGAAATCTAGGTCCTTTCTGTCGTGTTCAACAAAATTCTTCCATCCTCTTCTTACTGCTTGACTCTAAAGCTATAGCCACATTTTTATGTATTTGTTACAGCAGCACAGTACTTCCAGGTATCAGACTGTATATTGGTTTCCAAATCTGTTGAAACAAATCACCACCAAATGCAGTGGCTTATAACAACACAAACTAATTTTCTTAGAGTTCTTGAGGTCAGACTTTACAATAAAATTATTGGCAGGGCTGAGCTAATTCTGGAGGCTTCACAGGGGAATCTATTTCCAGTGTATAGAGCCCACCTGCAGAGTGCAAGTCTGAATTGGATAAATTTTTTTTGCTCAGAAAGTTGAGTTTTAAATCAGAGACTACTGGTAACTGGAATTGACAGGTGTAATTTCTCCCTACTGAGTGGAAGTGGAGGCTTAGAAGTGAGGTTAAAATATAGATAGATGAAAACCATACCGTTAGATAACTGATTTCTTTATAGTTGGGATTTTAAAAACCTGCTATATACATACTACCAAATTGTCCTTCAGAAAGATTTACTAAATGATACTTTGAGAGTGAATTCCTCTTTTGTTTGGATGCTTGTGAGTGATAACCACTATTGCTATTTTATTTTTGGCAATTTGAAAATGATACTTCATTGTTGCTATAATAATATTTTATTGAGTTCAGAGTAAATATTTCCTTTATAGGTATTTGAAATATTTTTGAGCATGGTAAGTACTTTCTAGTTATTATCTTGTCTTTGTTTCTAGAGAACATTGTATATGTTTTTATTATTTCTGGAAATGGCCAAGTTTTCTCCACATTTGACTCACTTCCTCTTCATTGACCGTAGGACTGTGGAACAGCATATGGGTGCCTAGGAGCACTGCATTTCCAACACTGTTTATGGGAAGCTGAGGCCATGGGGTCAAATTCTCTCCAGTGGCTGCAAGTGAGAGTAATTCATGCCACTTCCAGACCTAACCCATGAGACCTACCATGTCACCTACAGGGATGTGACAGCCATGAGTAGAAGATGGTGGACTCTCATGTCAGTATGGTGGAGGGCCACATGTCCTGTCCTGTTGCATGGGTGTGATTTAGTTTACATTTTGTTTGAGCAAACTGTGGTTTACTTTACCATAATACACCGTTATAACACATTTACATCTTTATTCATTTTAAAATTGGCACATAATAATAGGTTCCATTTTGACATTTCATACATGCTTATAACATATATAGTCTCAATCAAATTGTTGTTGAAGTATGTGCACAGTCCTCACTTTAGTCCGCTCTGTAGAACCATGGCACAAAGTAAGTCTTCAATAAATACCAACTGATTTAATGAATGGATAAATTGTCTGTTCCTTTGACAAACTTTTGCTGCTTCTCCTAGTTAAGTTCTCAGTGACAGTGTTTGGTCCCATTATCAGGAGAAGAAATGAAACCCTACATGTGAATTACGTGTAAGCACTCTAGGCAATTCCAAGGCATGTTTCTACTTGTAAGATGTGATCAGTTTTCTCATCTGATTAGTCAGTGATCAGAAGATGTTCATTTTAGCCTCCTGACTTCTCAGTGAATGAAGAAAGTGGTTCGGAATGATTGTTTATTGTGGTGTAGACATTGACACTTCAAACTGAGTTCATGTGAAACTTCAGGCCTCCTGCCTGGAAAAGAGTAATTTTTTTATCCCCACTCTAGAAGTTAAATGGGCCCAGTGAGATCCAAAGAGCTTAACAAATCCTCTGCTATGTCACAGTGAAGACCTTTGCCTAATGCAAGGTCTTATCCTGAGGATTGCTTGGGGCTAGAAGATAGCCTGGTTAATCTACGTTGCTTCTACTTCCCTACAGTGTTCACTGAACTGGGTTTTTTTTTTTTTGTCTGTGAATAAAATGGTGCAGATCTGGGTTAGTTGCTATGGTAACAGTGTCAGGAGCCTTTGGGGTCTCTAGCTTCCTGTGCTGACAGCTCCTGTGCAATGAACCCCCTGTAGAGTCTGGGTGTCTCACTGTATAATCTTAATGGAATCACGTTTCTGAGAAGGTAAATTTCACTATGGGAACCCAGGCCAGACTGTTAGGGAAAGGGTTTCTTCTCATACATGGCTCTGGTTACTTGTGGCTTGCCTAGATTATGATCTTAGGAACCCTCATTAGTTTTCTCTCCAACCAAAATTCCTTTGGACGAAGAAACAAAGGCCTTTGACTTCCTTATCTTCAGCCATTAGTGGACAATGCTTTCTGAGTCTGAGATTTATTATTCATTAGTAGGTTTGAAATTGTACATTCATCCAAATGGAGATAAATTTGTGCTTCCTGAACTCCAGGATAGCATCTCAGTATGACTTGGTTTCTTGGTTCCTTCCCAGGGCTCAACCTAGTGCTCATTGTGGGCACTATTCTGGGACCCTAGGCTCTTGGTTCTGCCTTCTTGCACTGATGGATGGCCTTGTTCATGATGGGTCTGGGGAAAGTGGATTTGGTACTGCCGATCTAGGCTGACATGCTGAATGGGATGTATTCACGCTTCCCTTCCCAGACAGTAGCCTCGTTTCTATATACCTGGGATCTATGTAACATTACCTAAATAGTAACCATTTGTGTGTCATATGTTATCTCAAATGCAATTTTCTTCTAGCATCACAAATTCTATATATTCAAATTTAAACTTGATCATGTTTGGTATTGACTACTTTCATGACAACCTTACTGGTTGTCATGAACCATAGCTGTTCTTTTTCCTCCAGTTCTTTTTCCACATCTCTTTAAGAAGCCAGTGGTACAGGTCAGTGCCTTCTGGGGTGTCTCCTTGCTCTTTCTACATGTGAGCAACAAGTCCACAACTCCCTTTCTAGTTGTGTTGCACATTTTCTCTCAGTATCTGTGGTCAGACTACACTGGTAGAGTTTTGGTTATTCTCGGTATTAGGCTTGCTTCTGCGACACTGGCCTTTTCCTCACTGATTTCTCTGATCATTCCTTTGAAATTTTATGCAGCTTTTGGATTTCTAAGTGCTGTTTTTTTCAGGGATGCTTTTCCTGACTTCTCAGACCAGGCTATGTTCCTTTGTGACATGCTCTGATGGCACCTAGATATATATTTCCTTCACAGGATTCATCTACGTGGGTAATTACATACTAATCGCACGGCTATTTTTCATTGCCATTTGCCTTACTAGATTGTGAGGTCTATAAGAACAAGGCATGGGTCTTTGATTATTCATCATTATATATCTGCACATAACACCTTGCCTGGAATATAGTAGATGTTTAACAAATGTGCATTGAATGAGTACAAAAATCTTTACAATCGGTAAAATACAAATTATTATACTTTACAAATGAGCAAGTTTAAGGCAAAAATCTCTATCGTCCTTAACTTTTAGATTTTTATATTAGAGCCCAAGGTATTGCTACTTCTATTTTCTTTACAAGGCTCAAATGGGTTTAGAGGTGTCAGGGGCTACTAGGCATTTAAACACATTTGGGAGTGTACAGAGGGAGATAGTCAGAGGTTACAGAGGAAAGCAGAAGGGGTCAGCTTGCCCTCACAGTTTGATTCAGCAGCTCGTTGTGTAAAACACACCCATCTCATTTAGCTACACTTACACAATTTTCAGTGCATTCAGGCACTTCTCTCAGCTCCCTGCTGCTCTTCCTGCGGTTCTAGGTGTTTGAGAACTTCCTGGTAGACTTATAAATACTTTTTCTTGTTGTATTTAGAATAGCTTTGTGACTCTTCTATTCTGCAAATTTTCTTTTTAATGCCCACATCTGTGTGACCCAGGTCCTGGCACACAGGGCTTGGATTGGATTTTGGTGGTTCTTTACTCCAGCTGTGTGTTAGAATCAGGTAGGTGACTGTCAGAGCATCCCAGGGCCTGAACTCTGAGTCAGTTAACTTTTAGGGGCCCCGGATGTCGACAGTTTTTCTGTTCAGCTAAGTTTGTGAATCTGTAGTCTAGATTCTCAACAAGAATTATTGAAGAAAACTAATGGTAATCATGTTTCTCTCCACGTGTACGTGTGTGTGTGTGTGTGTGTGTGTGTGTGTATGTGTGTGTGTGTGCATGTGAGACATAGAGAGAGAGAGAGAGAGAGACAGAGAGACAGAGAGACAGAGAGACAGAGATGCAGAGAAACAGAGACAACTTTTGGTAAGAGTTGGAGGCGGGGGAAGAATTGGCCTTGGCACTTGGAAATTCCTGCCCCATTTCCCTCTCTTCCAGTGAGCTTTGTATATTCTGAGGATCAGTTTGGGGGTTTCCAGTGAAAAAGCTAAAGGGAGTTATTGTCCACAGAGACCTATTTCCCAGCTCAAATTCTGGGCTGAGCACAAGAACAGCAAGTCAGCAATTTATCTGCTTTATACTGTCAAATGTAGTAACAGGAACATTTTCTCCTGATTCTGCATGCTATTTGGAGGTTCAAATCAATTAAATTTCCTTGAATTTTGCAGATGGTGCATTGATTTTTATTCACTTATTAATTCATTTACTCCTTCAATAAGTACTGATTGATTATGGCCAGTGCTGGGTGGGGGTTGTCACTTGAAGTAAGCACTTTACAGGTGCCATGAAGATCCTAAAAATCTGCCTAAGTAGACAGTATATGCACATCAGACATCAGTGGTTGTACATTTTGCTGCTAGGCAGGCAGACATTTGAGCCAGACAACCTGGTTGATTGCCTGCCCTATTATTTATTAGTTGTGGACCCTTGGAAAGTTACTTTACCTCTCTAAGCCTCAGTTTCCTCATATGAACATTTCTTTTCTGTGAATGATAATAAAAGCTACATCATAAGGTTTCTGTGAGGATTAAATGAGGTCATTCTTGTAAAGCATTTAGTACAGTGCTGGCACATAGTAAAAATTCAAGTAAGTGTTAGCTGTTACTATAAAAAGGATAGCAATGTGGGTTAGCAAGTGAGGAGGACTGAGAGTAAAGAATATAGAGGAATTTAGAGAAGGTAAAGATTGATGTGCTTATCGGGGGTTGGTGAGGAAAGCCTCAGGAAGGTAGGCACTGAACTGGTTCTTGGGATCGGTACAATTTTGAGAAACAAGGAGGATGTGTGGGTGTGTAGGGTGGGGATCAGGGTGGGTAATCTGGGTAGGGGCCAGCACACTTGCTATTTGAAATGTGGCAAAACAGTTCATTATAACCTGCACCTTCACTTCTGCTCCCCAGGCTTCTAGGGAGGCCAATATATTAATTGGTTATGTCTGAGAGTCCCTTTCTAACTCTGTTTTCAGGAAGCGTGATTTATAATTATGGGCCAAATGTTCCAAAATGCCGGTCTAGAAAGTCTCAATTTAGTATATGAGTCCTGGGTATTTAGAACTTCAAGGAAAAATTCTAGATTTTGAGATCAGGTTAAGACCATTTTGGCCCTTTAACTGCAGTTAACATTTTCCTTGAAAAAATTTTAACCTTTAAAAGCTTCTATTTGACAACTTGCTTGCCGATATTTATGTTCCACTCTATTAACATCACCAGGGCTGACTCTCCACGTTAGAAGACATCCATTTGGCTGGAAATCATTGCTGTTTGCTTATTTCACACACTCATACATGCACACACACACATGAGGACAGACACACGTCATGCCCTTGGTGTATGTGAGCATGAACTCCGTCCCTCGGGGAAGTTGTGCTGAGTGACATTTTCTCTATGTGTGACTTCATCCATTTTTATTTTCCTTAAGTCTTTATTTTTCCTAAAGAACTGAGAGGCAATATGTTATTCCCAAATATTTGTTTTAAGGAATAATTAAGTGTATTTTATTATAAAATCCCCTACTAATCATACTATGAATTTGTAGGACTAGTAGTACTGCCTGTACCTGAAAGATGTAGACATGGACTTCGACAGCCATTGTGGAGGAGAATAAAAACCTTATTTGAACATAGGCCCATGGGTTTTTTTCTTTTTTTTTGGTGGCATTGGGGATCGAACTCACAAGCTCACGCCTGCCAGGTACACGCTTAAACCACTGAGCCAAACTCTCAGCCCTAGCATTTTGAAGCAAGGTCTCACTATGTAGTTCAGGCCAGCCTTGTACTCACACTGTATCCCAAGCTGGCCTTGAACTCACAATGCTCCTCCTACCTCAGCCTCCCCGAGTGCTGGGTTTAAAGGTATGTGCCACCATGCCCGGCTCGTGGGTTGTTGATGAATAAAGCATATTTTTTTTCTGATAAGTTACCAAAATATAAATTTGGGCTGATATATTTGTTAGTTTAAAAATCATCAGAAAGTACACATTTAACTAGGTGACTGAGTCTTAATTCTTTTACAGGGGTATGTGTAAATGAATGGGGAATCTTTAAGTATCTGATAGAAACAATAGGTGACTTCTCCAGAAAAAATGCATATAAATATATTATGTAATTTTTCTGCATTGAAATATACGTTTGTGCTGAGTCGTGGGACCAGGTAGAGCTGGATCCTCTGCCCAGTTAGTGAGGGCGCATTCCTGGAGTGTGCTGCTGGAGCCTCCGCCTTACTGGGTGGGGGCGAGACCTCCAGGACCCAGGCAGTTAGGAGGAGCATACCCCGGAGTGTGGTGCCACCCGGACCCTGAGTCTGGCTGCAAGGAGTTCAGAGTCTCTGGAGTCAAAATATACGTTTCACACTGTCAGAATGTTAGAAAAATACTTACAAAAAGTCATGATTCTCTTAACACCATTTTTACCTGCAGAAATTAATAGTCACTTCTTGAAAAAAATTTTACCAAACAAAAAATATGAAAATAAAAGTAAAATATAATTTAGTTAAACAATACCTTTCATAAGGTATTGTTTCTACTCAAACAATGAGATACTGAATTTATGGATATTTGGGACATGATAAGTCTAATATTTTTCATGTTCAATCATTTAGACTTCATTTTGGGGATAATAAGGATAAAAGATTCTAACTTTCAATATTTACTAGCAAAAGAATTAGCATTTTTACAAGTTACTTTGACAAATGAGAGTAGGCTTATATGAAGAAACACTGGAACTGTAAAAAGAATTTAAGTTTGATCTATACATTGTAATTTTCTCTGTTTTCAATTCAGTGATGTCAATTTGTCATATCTGAATCATAAATGTTGCCTTTGTCATGAAGGAAAGAATCAGTATCATGAATTTCAGTTTTAAGGTCACCTAACAGAAGTAATCTTCAAGGGTTTCTGTACCAGCACAGCAGTCAGCCTTTTTACTCTCGGTTCTGGCTTCCAAGTGCCCTTTCTTGAACAATGCAAGGAACACATAACCATCTTTTACTTAACACCTCTTCCCCAGTGGTAACCTGGTTAGAAGACTTTGACATTTTATAGCTTCAAAAATAAGATATGTTTGACTTGAGACAAAAGTTGTGGTTCATTCAGCTGATCAAAAACGTCAATCAAGTCAGCAGAGTCATGAATGAACTTTTTTGTCAAGTCTGTAAATATGATTTGCTAGTCACTTAAGAGGGAAAATATTTCTGTCTAGTCAGTTGCTTCAAGTCTTATAGTCAAGAAATCCAGTGAATGTCAGCCCTTGTTTATTGACAAATCCTGCCAAGAAGGCCTGATTCATGTCCTTGACTCTGTTAGGCTGAAGTGCATGGCTTGTTTTAGACTTATTGTCCATTTCACTTGGATATAGAAAACAATGTCAGTGTGATGTGTGGTGTTTCTTCTTTAACAAAATGGTAAAGCAGGGGGCTCTGTGGAAAAGCAATGTGCTCTGTCTGTTCCATGACACCAACATTTTTCTTTCCAGGCTTTGCTTAGAAAGGAAATTTCCCTTATTCCAAAGGTGTCCTAACTATCTGGTGCTTTCAAGAGGGCTCAAGATATGGGCACTGGCATACAAAGCTAGATGATGGCTACACTGTTGACACATTCATTCACTCAGTCGCACGTTGACCAGCACTCATCTGGCTCTGATATCCCTGAGGCCTTTACCCAGAAGAAAAGCCATTGTCTCTGGATAGGGTAACAATTCTTGTCAGAGACACCAACTCAGCTTTTTCTTCTCTCAAACTACAAATGCAGTTGTTTGCTGTAGGGCAAATGGCTCTAAAGTCTGCCCAGTTCCAAGGCTTCTTTTGCTTGGCTAATGCATAAGCATTATTGCAAGGCACCCTAAATCCAAGATGTTTGGTATAAATTTCTATTGTTTTGATAAAATTCTGCCTTTTGTCTGAGTTGAGTTGTCTTCTGATAAAGAGATTCCATTCTGAGCTGGGTATTCCATGACAGACAGATGCCAATTGTTTCTTTGACTTTTCAGGCTTTGCGCTTCCACTGGGAAGAAACATGCTCAAGAGGGATTAGATTTTTGGTGCTCATCACACTAGGAGCTAAGTCAAAGGAAACATACTTTCTTCTACTTTATTTTCTTCAATGTCTTTCCAAAGATTGATTCTCATATTAATGGCATGTGATCTAAAAAAATAAAGAAATACATATGGTTAAGGGTGATGACTTTCCTACCTGACAATTTATAATAATACCCTGTGCCATTCTACCCTTGCACAGAATGAAACAATTCCTTAAAACCAAATTTTGAAAAAAAATCTATATTTTCCACCGATACAATTTTCAAACTATTAACAAGGAGTTCAAATATGATATATTTCTTCTCCCTATCACAGACTGCTGAAGTGTATTCAAAGACCTATGAACTCTTAATTTAGAAAAAAATTGCTGAAAAAATTCTGGAAAAGCTGAAACTATCATGAGCAGTAAGTGTATGTTGCTTTTCTTATTATTTGGATAAAACCCAAGAACTCACTAGAAGCTGCTCAAAGTCAGTGACTTGTTTATCTTTGGCCATTTTGCTCCTAAAAAGGCTCTCATGGAAACACATTCATGTTGTAGTTTCCACTGAATTTCTTTCTTTCTTTTATTTTTATGGGTACCAGGAATTGAACTCAGGACCTCGTGCTTGCCAGGCAGGCACTGTGCCACAGAGCTATATCCCTAACCCTCTACTGAAATTTATCTGGCTCCTCATATAGATTGGGAGCTCCTGGAAGGCAGGAACACATTCATGATGAATATTTTGTATTGGCACATTATTAAACCCCTACAAATTGGCATGTTATTAAACCCCTACAAACTGAGGAGTAAGCAATCACCATACATTATCAAATTAATTATTTAGCACTATATTTTAGGTCCCCTAAGGGATAGACAGTTCATCATCAGTACTTGGTATTTCTAATAGTTATAAGCTGTGCTTGCTTTTGGCCTTGTGTCTAAGGATAGTCTTGCCACTTCTGATATACTAAGATTTTCTAGAAATGGTCTGATTCCTCTAAAAAGGACACCTAGGGTTAGTTACCTAAGAAGGTCCATAAGGAGGTAGTTGTTAAAAATGTGGGTGTTTCTGCCAGATTGCAGGGCTCACAGGGTGTGGCATCTTGCCCAGGACCAAATCATAGAGGAGGAGATTTAGTCTTCACTGTCCTGCTTGCTGCCGAGATACTGATGGACCATGCTGTGTTGTTCCTCAAAGGTGAGGGTCTCGGTCACTCCTATGTGACACTTGGTTGAGAGTGTTCTACACAGAAACACCTCTGCCCTAATCTACCACTTCCAGCTGTGCCTGGAGGTAGGGCAAGCTTTCAATAGAAGGTGACACATCCCTGGATGAGGCTCACATCTATTCTCTAATTCCCTGGAGAGGAAACTGCCCCAAAGCTTGCAAGGCAGATTCAGGGCACTTGTACAGATCAGAAAGCCTTCTCTTGGAATCTATTTTATCCCTGGGTATGACAGTCTGGCCACTGAAGTTTTCATTGGATATTTCACATGCTTATCAGACTATCTTTCATTGTTAGTTCAACAACAATACTCCCATATTTTCCTAACGTAACTTGGAAAGATGGGACTTCCGGAGGTTGTGTGCAGGGGATCATCCAGTCCCTGACCTCATCTCTAAAGGATCCTCTGACTCTTCCTTCTTGTTACCCCAGGAGTGGCAGCATTTTCCCCCTTGTCCTCTGGGGGGGACTAATGTAATCTCAAAGAATTCTGATGTCAGAACAGAAACCAGGAGGATGGTGTTTTCAACTGGCTTCAGCTTTATGCCCTGCAAGTAAACACCTCTGAGAGAAAAGAACATGAAACCTTGGGCTTCTTTGTGGAATGAGAAGGGAAAGATAGAGAAAGAACAAGCCACAGATTAATAAAACAGTGACTCTTCTGCCACATGCTTTTGTTGAATTCCTTTAATTGGATATTAGATATTCCCACAGGTCTAGGATCTCAGGGATCACCCGTTGTTAAACACGTTTTATGTATCTTCTCCTGTCAGGATTCTTAATAAGTACTGTCTTTTCCTACAATTTAAACATGCTTGGATTAAATAATGTTAGGAAGCATTTTCCTTCTACCTGTATTTGAAATCTTGATAAGGAAAACATAAAATATCAATGAAAAACCACAATGTAACTTCCCAAAAATATATGTTCTAAAGTAATACTTGATATAGTCTAATTTTAGTTCCCAAATAATTGACAATATTCTGGATCATAATCCTAAGCCTCTATTCAAAATATACAAAAACATTTCCTTCTTTTAAGAAGCAAGCCAGGCAGGCTATATTCTAACCAGGTAAAGAATAACTACTTGTAATACTTTCATCACTGTTCATTTAAGTATTTGAAAGACATGTATTTCTTTCTAATTTTTGAGATTTCCTGTGGGATGGACTATTTCGATGATCAGGAGGTGGGTGTTACTAGCTAGTAGGACTGCAATCCATGAAAAAGTTCATTTCATACAGTCTTACAGGGCAGGAAGTGTGCTTGCCTTATGAGAGTTAAGACATTAAAAAGGAGTTCACCTAGAAGACAATGAGCACCTGCAGGCATGGAGGATGTGCTGCCCATGTTAGGAGCAGATTGCACTGGGATTAGACTTTGCTCTCAGCTCTCTCAACATCTCTCACCATGTCCATCAGACCACCGTCACTACAGGGCACACACTTTTCATTGGAATCTGTGTTACACTGATCTGAAACAATGCAACATAAAAATACCAATTTTTACTTTATGCACAAAATCTAAAGAAATACAAGTCTCTCAACAATGATCAAAGTCTAATACTCATCACAGACTAGAGGACTCAGTCAGTTGAGAAATATGTTTTTTCTGGGCCGCATGACAGTGCCACATTAGCTGTCAAACTGGATCTCTGCTGGTGTCGACAGTTTTTGTGATCTTTTTGTTTACTGTTCCTGAATGTCCCTAAATGATTTTTGGTGGCTGTTTTATCATTCAGTTGTTATAATTGAGCAAAGTCATCCTAGCATTCATTAGGTGATGTTTGTGCAAATGATGGAGAACATATCAGAAAAAAATCAATAGCTTTGGAATGAGTGGAAGTTAGAGGTGATAAAATGCTATAAGGAAACCACACAGCTGCCACGATATGCTATTAATATAAGAACAAGTTTCTGCAAAATATTTGTGCTAATGCTAAGAAAATAAGAAGCAGCATTATAGCACATTATTCTATAATCTTTGTGTATTTATTTGTCCCTATAATACATCTTCCATTTTACATTTATTTCTAGGAAGAATTAGTCTTGAATTACAAGAGGGCTTCAAGAATTCATCTCTGCTATAATCCTGAAAACCCATGTTTGTTTAATGATCATCCCTTTACCTGTTATGTGGCTTCAGCCTCTTCAGTTCTCATTCCAGTCCTCAGTAGAGGGCCCGAAAGACAACAGGGGCTTGGTCAATGTTTGTGGAACAAATGAGAAATAACTTGAGTGTTTTATGCACTGTCCCCATTCATGCTCATAGAGTTCTAAAGAGTAAGCATTATTATCTATAGTTTATTTTATTTTTTTATTTACTTTAATTTTTAATTTTATTTATTTATTTATTTTTATCATCTATAGTTTAACAGATGAGGAAACTACAGTCAAAGAGGTTAACACTGTGGCTTGACATTACTCAACTAGAGATCTGTAGAGACAGCTTTGAGAAAGACTAACTTATATTGACTCTCATACTAATTGGAGAAGGAAATTGTTTTAGTTAAAACTATAACTGATTTCTACGGAAGAGGTAAGTTTTGGATGCTGTTAAGCACCACTGAGCAACTAACTCAGTGAATGGTCTTTTCTGATTAGCCAGTGAGTAATGGCAGACATGGGAGAAGGATGGTTTGTACCAGTGGTTCTTGACATGTGGTCCTAATCAGCATCACCAACATCACCCTGGAACCTGCTAGTGATGCTGCTTCCCAGGCACCAGCTCAGATCTACTAAATCAGATATCCTGGGTTGGGGTCCAGTAATATGTATTTTATAAGCTTTCCAAGTGATTCTGATACATGGTCAAGTTTGAGAGCCACTGACCTATGTGATAGAAGGAAAAGCACCATGTTTGGACATGACTTCTTGGGGGTAGTTGGTGAAGGAGGAAGTAAGGGTGGGGGGAAATGTTGAGGGAAGAAAACAGAGATAGAATTCTATAGAAATTGTACAGGGTAGGGTAGCCAGTATGGATGGCTAAGAGGAATGGGGATATTTGAAATTTAATACGTAGTTTTGAAATATAAGCCATCTTAGTTTGCCTAAACATCTAGTTACGTCTGGCTCTCATACAACGTCTTATATAAATAGTTTTTGTGGTAAACATCAGAAAAAGAAATTGACTTATATGCTGTACTAAGACATGCGAATCAGAGAAATTACCTACTAACAAAACTACTTGAGTAAAACAGGATCCGGGAAGGACGATGAGGAGGTAGGTTGTATGGAACTTCATGGGAGTCTTATGGAGGCCACTGGAGCCAGGCTTTCTTGGCTTGTAAATGTTGAGTTGATCTCAACTGGCATGGGTCAGAGAATGAAGAATGGAGTGAACTAAGCTATCACCCTTGTATTTCTGGGACTAGGATATGTGTAGGTACCCACGTGCTCAATTGTAACTCCCAGGACTGATCAGTAACACCAGTTAGTATAAGGATACAAAGTGTCACATTTACATAATCTCCAGCAGTTAATGAGCAGATTTGATCTGGTTATTTCATGTTGCAAAATAAATCACTTTAAATTTCAGTGACTTCAAACAAGGGCAACATTTATTTCACTCACAAATCTGATTGGAACAAGACTGAGAATGGGTCGCTCTTTTCTTCTCCAATGGCATTATTGGGGCAGCTTGAAGGAAAGAGCTAGGATCATTCTGGGCTTGCTCAGTCACAAGTCTGGCTGTGAATTCTGACAGTTGCCTGGAATACTAGCTGGGTCTGTCAGCTGGAGCACTTTCATATAGCCTCTCCATATAGCCTAGGTTTCCTTACAATATGGTGACTGGATGCCAAAATTGAGAATACTGGAGAGAAGCCAATAAGAAGCAACATTTTGTCATTATGTAATATCTCTTAAGACTAGCTTTTTAGGACTAATTGATGCAGTGTCACTTTTGCCATATTTTATTGGTCAAGACAGTCACAAAGTCTTGCCTAGTTCTGTGAAGGAAAATTTTGCCTAATTTTGAGATGGAAAGTCTTGCTTAATTTTGAGAAGAAGGAAAGTTTCCATTCCTTGATAGAGGTGACAAGAAAATGGATCAAGATAAGGTCTAGCTCACCCAAACTCAACAGTTGCAATGTGGTGAATTCAGAGTAAGGATCTCAGGCTCCCAGGATGGAGTCATTTCTTATAAATATCTCTTTTGCTGTTATATAGCTATTAGATGGAGAGAGGATGGGTGAATGACCAGTGATAAAAATGAACCCAAATTCAAAGCACTTTGAAAAGGATAGGCTTGTGTAGGAATGGTGAAGAAGAAAATTGGTATTTGGGTGCTTGCTCTACCATCCTATTGCCCTTTGTGATTCAACAATGTGTACCAGTGTCCTCACTGGCAATCTGCTCTGTATCAGGGATATGGCCAATAGGTTTCAGGTGCTTCTCTGGAGAGTTGTGTTGAAAAGATTCTGAGGTCCAGGTCTAGATTATTAGTAAAAAGTGCTGTGCTCAGTCCATGACAGGTAAGAGAAACAGAAATGAAGGAGTAAGGGCATTTACGTGTCCCTCCCAAATGTAATGGTCTTGCTTTCCACCTTTCTCTTCAACAAACAAGATTAATGTCATGTCCTCTTACCATTCATTCTGAAGCCTCTGTAGACTTTTGGGATTATTTTTCTCATGCATCGTATATCAGCATCAAGATCAGCAACCCCTTCACAAGCAAGAACGGCAAATTCACCTGTTTCTTGTGGAGGAATGATCTACCTACACGACGAAACAGGAAGTGGACCTGCTTTCCCCTCATTCTAGTTCCAGTGTCTCTCACCTCACTGGGCTTCACAATTACAATCTTCTCCCATTCAAAAAGTCTGGAGTAGAGTCCCTTTATTTCTTAAAGTACAGTGACACTAATTTGGTTTTGAGAATTTTTAAGAATCTTTCAAAATTCCTTGCAGTGACTGGAAATACCCTGGAGTGTTGCAAATGCAGAGTTGGGGATTACTGTGGAGAAGCTAAAGAGATGACTGTGTCCATAACAACCAGTAGAAAGTGCTGCTTTCGTTGTTTTGTCTGCTGAGGAGCCAGTGGTGCATCACATAGAGAGAGGATCAGACAGTGAACACATCCACTGACAGGTGGTGCTTGTGTTTATATGACACCAAAATATTTGTCTTAAAGGCAACACTCTGAAATAGCAAAATTGAGCCTGACTGCTTTTATTCCCATCATTTAACTGTTTAGCTCAGCCTCAAGCAGGCTGCCTGGAGTGGGAGAGAGAGCAAGGGCTTTGGAAGCAGACAGAGCTGGATTAGACTCTTAGTTCTGCTCCTTGTGAGCCCTGTGACTTAGTGTCCTAATTTGGAAGACGAGATCAATGCCATAATGTTACTGCTTCTCACTTTGAATATGTAAGCCTATATGTGAGAGTTAAGAGGGCAAATGTATATGAAATACATCCTGAACATTTAACAAATCCCGTTATCCTCCTGCTTTCTTGTCTGTCTCGGCAGAACATGAGGAGTATGGTGGAAGCGATCTACCTGATTACCAGTGTTGGGGGAGAGGAAGTGATCTGGAGTCAGGGATGACACCTGTAAACACAGCAAGTTATGAGTCTCAGCTTCCAGCCCGGAGAGCCTGTGGATCCAGCGAAGGCAAGGAACTCAGTCATGAGGAAAAAATAAGTAGGTCAAGGTTTTGAGTCTACTCATCAAAAAGCTGTGTCTCTTCATACAGCTGAGCTATAACAAAGAAGGGGAATCAGGCTGTGTGACTCAAGGTGAAGGCAGAGGCACGGCAGAGAGAACCTAGAGGAGGGAGAAAATTTGTAAATTTTGCCTCGGTTTCTCCACCTTCTGTGCCATGAGGAAAAGAGGAGGCTGTCCTTTTCAGCTCCAGAAAGATTTGCGTCCTTCCTAGAAGGACAAGCTGAAGATCACAGAGAAAGGGATACGATTAGTAAAGAAACCATTTTAAGGGTTTAAGAGAGGAAGAAATTCAGGTGAAAGACAGCAGTTACAAATTGTCTGTGACAGCTGCAAATCTTTGTCTCAAAATCATCAATGGTTTCTTGTATTTTTATAATAATTTTAAACACATGCATGGCTGTGTGTATTAGACTGTGTTTTAGTTTCCTAGGGCTTTAACAATATGCAATAAATTGGGTGGCTCAAAACATAGCAATTTATTGTCTCATGGTTCTGAAGGTTGGAAGTCTACGATCAATCTGTTGTCACCTGCTCCCTTTGAAACCTGGAAGATGGCGTCCTTGCCTCTTTCTATCTTATGATTAGCCAGCACTCACCAGAATTGGTGTTCCTTGTCTCACAACTGCAGGAATCTTTGCTTCTGTTATCACATGTCATTCTCCTGTGTGCCTGTATGCAAATTTTTCTCTTTTTCTAAGGACACCAGTCATAATGGATTAGAGTCTACCCTAATGATCTCTTTCTAACTTAATGTTATCTGCAAAAGTTGTATTTCTAAATCAGGTCACATTCATAGTTACTAGGGGTTAGGACTTTAACACATTTTTCTTATGGTGACAGAATTCAATCAGTAACAGATCCCCTATGAAAATCTGATGAAAGCGATGGACCCTATAGAAAAACACGTATGTGTTTTTACAACATTTTGCAAATGACCTTAGGGTCTCCACAGAGCTTGAAGTCTTTTGAGGGCTAAGTAGCTTTTTGTGTGACTTCAAGTGTGAGTCAGCAGCAGCAGTGTCAGTGGGTAGATTGCAAGAAGTGCAAGTTCTGAGGCTTCAGTCCAGACTTGCTGCATTGGAATCTGTATGTTGGCGAAATTCCTCAAATGCCCTGCTCTGAGTTGGCAGACTCCAGCTCACTCCTTTCCTTTTTTTCTCTTGTCCCATCTCTGGGTTCTCCTTGGCAAAATCAAGCTCACCCATCCAGCTATTGTTCCCTACTGTTTAACACATCTGCTTCCACTGTAGCCAGCCCAATGTTTTCTCTGTGCCATGGACAGAACAAGCCCGTCTTCTTTTAGGTGGCATCTCTAACAGTTATTTAATACAAGGCAGAGTGCCATTCATTCATTCAACAAACATACTGAGCAACTACTTTGTGTTGGGCCCTGTGCCAAGAAGCATAGGCTGTAGTTCTGTCTGTCAGAGTGCTCCTTATCCACCCCCTGCCCCCACTATGTGAACCTGCGTGTTCTTCAGGGTCCACACTAAGGGCGGTCCCAACTCTGTCTGATCGCCTCATCAGAACCACGGTGGTCATTTTCTGCAGTGAACTGGAATGTTCGCTGCCATTTTGTGAATGCAGCTGGGTATGAGTGGGGCAGCAGAATTTCCTTTTTTCTGCACTTTACCTCAGCAAGCAAAATACCTTTGGGAGTTGCAAGTAACTCTGGTTTAGAGGTACAGCCATTAACTCATTCTTGGAATAGACTTCGTTCATTTGGGAAAAAAATATTTAGATTGGATCTTTTATATTATGTAAGCAGGCAGGCCAATTTGTTAATTTATTAAATACATTGATTTGTCTTTTAGATTTATTTTGGGAATTATTTTTCTTGAATGTATGTAATGAATATGAATTTTTCTCCAGCATAGTTAACCTTTTATTTTGGTACCAGAAATCAAACTCGCAACCTCACGCCTACCAGGCAGGTGCTTATTAGTTAACCATTTTTATTTTTTCTCTTAAATGTATTCAATTAAAGTAGTTTTCCTGAATGATCCACCCAATTTCCCTTCCTCCTTATGTACCTCATACTTCTGGTCCTCCTAGCACATTTTCTTCATTTTCCCATTAGACTCATCTTTTTCTGATGCATGACAGCATTTATTATGTCCATTATCCCATAAAAGCACGAAACTATTTTGTTCACTGGAGTTTCCTGAGCGCCTAGAGTAGGACTTGCCTCATAAAAGTCACCCAGTAATATTATTGAATAAAATAGATTTTTTTCTGAATGTAACAAACATTTCTACTTTCGTATAAAATTTTCTTACCTTGCACTTGTATTTTATACCTTATTCTAATATGTGTCATTTTCTCTTGTTGAAAACATTTATAGACTATTTTGCAAATTTCAACAAATAGCCAATTCACCAAATTTCACAAATAACAAATATATAGATTTATGAAGATTTTTTTTTTTGCTACAAATTTTACAATGATTTAAGATAGTTTGAATAGCTTTGGAGAAACACAGTGATGTTTTAATTTGTAGGTTTTCATGTTGTCTTCCTGGTAGTGTTTTGGGAGTTGTCCCTTCCCTTAATGTCTGCCCCAGCTTCCTCCTGCTGTGGCTGGAGGGAGTTGGGGCAGAAAGAGGGGGTCTTCTCCTGAGACATTTGGCAGGGGTGAGTTAGTGCTGAGGGGTGGACTAGTGCCCAGTCCGGCATGGGCTGCTGATCCAGGCACTGGTTGCTGATCCAGAGACAGCAGACATACAGGATAGGGTGGGGGCAGGTGGGAATGGTGAGAGGTGAGGCAGAGAGTGGGAGAGCTGGGAACAGGTGACAGAGTTTGATGATATTGGCTCATGTTCTTAGTAGCCTTCTAGATCCTGCCAATCCTTTCAGCACAAGTTCTTAGTGAATTAACGTAGAGTACCCATTGCAATGGAGGAGACCTGTGAATTCTGCAAAAATCTGATGGTAGGTGCTTCAATCTGAGAGATTGCTTTAATTAATGGTGCGACTTTGATGAAATATAGTGAGAACATTCCCTTGAACCTTCAGAAAACGTTCTTCCCTTCTGTAAGTGTGGACATATTTCAGAGTCATTTGTTAGTTCCAGATGTGATGCTGTTGAGCTGTCAGTTAGTTGGTTGCTGCTAAGCCTTGTGATGTGCCTGGGATATTCCCTTAAAAGAGACACTGGGCCTCCATTGGGAGTTTATCATAGGCTTGGACTGGGAAAGAGGGACCTTTATCTTTTTGGGGGGATAAAGAGAGTCAGACACTGGACTCAGAGAGAGGAGAGTCTGGAGAGGCTTGTGGGTGACTGTTCTAGTGCCTGAAGTGTGAGGCTTTGTTAGGACCCCAAGGCAGGTTTGTTCTAGTGATATCAGGGTTACCACTTACAAAAGAATAGGGGGCTTGTTTCCCTGCCTGGAAAGGACTGAAGCAAGGGAAGTTGAGATGGTTGGAGGAGCCACCATAGATGGTTATGAAAAACGTGTGGAGTTGAAGAAAATCCACAGTCTAGAGGAATGTCTTCTGTCAGAGGAAACGGGCAGGCATGGAGACAGATCTAGGGCACATGGAAGGCCTCTTTTGGGATCTCTGAAAATACCTGGGCCTTGGAACAGCCTCGTTAAATTTTGGATACTGTAGAATTTGCAGATAGGTACGAGGGAAGGGTCCTTCAAGGACTCAAGTAGGGAGACTACCCAGTGTTGAGGGGTCAGGAAGGCCTTCCTGGAAGCAAGGAACATCCAAGATTGAGGAGGCAAGGGGCAAGGGTGGTGATGATATTGAAGAAGAGATTCTGTTAAGAGAAGAAACAACCTGCATAGACTTGGAGACTGATAAGGGCTAATGATTAAGGAAATTATGCAAGTAGTTCAGGAGCTTAGGTTTCATGACTTGAGATGGCAGTGGTGGTAGACAAGACTGCAGAGGCCGTGTGTCTACAGGTCACAGCCCAGTCAGTGATGTGGCCAGGAGGAGGCCTCAAGATTTACCTCAAGCCTTATGGTATAACTCGTCTATGTGTCCTTCCTCTTTGTGAAGTATCAGACATTTTCCTTGAAAGAAACTAAATATTCAGAGATGACACTACGCTAAGTAGAGAGAGACCTGGGATGACAGTCTTACACTTAACCAGGTAATCCCAAAGAGATGATGTGTGACAGGAAGCACCAGATCTCTGGATTCAAACTATTGGAAGCTTCACTCTGCCCATCTGTATTCAGCCTGGTGTTTTGTGGATTTAATGAGTTAGGACAGGCAAACCTCCTGGAACAGTGTCTAGTACCAGGAAAACCTTGGTCCTTGTTCAATGTATTGGCATTGTTACTCTTTCTAGGTTTTCCTTGTGGCATGCAGTAGGAGTTTTGGAAAGAAGCTACTTCAACAGTATGTATTTTACTAACTGTTAAGAAGTCTATGAAGTAGGGTGAACTAAATGAGGGAGAAATCTGTCCTGAAGGTCTTCAGACAGCCAAGTAGTGTTGATTCCTCCCTGGACCCACAAGAGATCTATGAATACTGGATTCCATATGAGAATATCTCATAAACATTCACTTCCCTGACAAGCTGGGGCTATTTGAGGACTTTCAGAGGACCTGGACTAGATCTTATTAACTTTATATTATCTCCAGCACCTACTGCAAGTTTCATTATATTTATTTAGTCAATACATGCATAAGCAGACTTTGTAATGCTTATCCCTGATTAAGATCATATTATAGCAGAGAGAGGAAAAAACTAACAAAGATTTTTTTCAGGCTCATCCAAGGTCTTATCTGTTTCTGAATATGTAGCTGAGTCTTCTTACAAAGGTTTACCCTGCACAGTTCTGTAGTTTTAAGGAAATGCTTTCTCTGAGGCTGAGTTGGAAGGCCTAGGCCGATTCCCCAACCTGTAATAAAGTGTATGTATAAAGATAGCAGTGTTGTTATACAATTTAATTAGTACATCACTCAGACATTTGGACCAATGCCTGGCTCTTTTTTTGCATGTTCATTTAGCTTTTAGTCTAACTCCCATGTGCAATAAACAAAAAGGCTAATTGCTTTTGGATTTTAGCACTGGGCGAAATACCTGGATTCATTACGTGAATCATATTTTATAGGTAGATTAAAGGTTCTATTGGCAAATGAAAAATTCCAAGATGACAGCTGTAATGCTTAAAGCAAAGCAATTGAAAGGTTTGGGCTCCCAGAGGCAGCATATGAATCCATCTGACATGTTCCTAGTTTTCATAGCAGTATAAAATGTTTGCACACTGATGAGAACACTGTCTCAGGATGGTAAGAGTTTATAACTCATCACTCTAAAACAGTTATAGGCTGGTAAATGTTTATGAACCAGTTCGCCAGGAAAAAAAGAAGAGTCCTAATCTGTAACATTCACCAGTTTCCATTGTGTAAGTATTCCCACCATGGCTGACTTCAAGGAGCTGGGGAGAGATGCATATAGTCAACTCTCAACAGCCCATGTGATCTGTCCGTAGCACATCACATGCTTTCTTGAAAGTGACACAGGTGGAGGTAGGCCTGGATTCAGAGACTAGAGGGGGTTTTAAGTAACTATAGCAAGCTTTTAGGTTGACTGAAGGGGCAGAGTGTCTCCCTTATATTATTGGGTTGTCTTCTTTTAGAAATAGCTCAACAAGTAAATGTTATATTAGGTTCTTTCTCACACAAAGAATTGAGTGAAACAGGCAAAAATGGTGCAAATTTTATTTGAGTAATGGGTAAGGGAGAAACTGACTCTGCAGCGTGAACTTGGCCAAAACAAAAGAGAGAAAAAAATTAAAAATAAAAGTATACCCTGGAGGACACATTTTGGGCTGCCATGAGGAAAGCCACAGTAGCAAGGTCTTCATGGTTTTATTCTTTCTACTCAGTGAGAGAACCCACCAGAACTCCATATCCAGGGCCTTGGCGATTGTTTTGTGCATATTCTGGGATCTGATCATACCTCCCTTCCTAGCTAGTGTTAACCACAACTTTCTCCCAATAAAACCTGGAGACTTGGTTCAGGGGTCATGGCAGCCTTGACGTACAAAGTCACAGAATCAGACTGTGTCCCACTATTTGATCTTCTGCTTCTACTTTCTGGTATTAATGTAAATGAAATCATAGAGTATGTACCCTTTTATGTTCTGCTGGTTTTATTCAACATATTTGTTTTGAGATTCATCTATGTCCTATGCACATCAAGTTCTTTTAGTAGTATCTGACTGTGTAGTTATGCCAAAATTTTTTCCATTCAATGTTTAGTGTATATTTGGGTTGTTTGCACATTGTTTACAAGTCTTTGTATATAAATGTATTCACTTTCCGGTGGATAAATATCTAGGAGTATAATGGCTCAATCTGATGTGAGGTGTATGTTTATCTTTTTGAGTGGTTGAACCATTTTATATTATCACCATCATTGTATAGGAATTCCAGTTGTTCCTCATTCTCACCAGCACTTGCTATGGTCAACCATTTTAGTTTTAGCAATTCTAATATGCAAGTAGCAGTGTTTCATTATTATTTTAATTTGTATTTCCTTAATAATCAGTAATGTTTTGCTTTTTATGTGCTTATTTGTCATCTGTATATCTTCTTTTGTGAAATATCTATTTGCATCTTGGCCCATTTAAAAATGGATTACTTATTTTCTTATTATAGAGATTTGAGTTTCTTTATATATTCTGGATACAAATTCTTTATTTTTTATTTTTTGCTACTGGGAATCAAACTCAGGACCTTGTGCTTGCCAGGCAGATGCTTATGCCACTGAGCCGCATATCCGGCCTAGATACAAATTCTTGGTCAGATACGTAATTTGTAAATATTTTCTCCTTGTCTCTACCTTGTAATTGTGTTCTCACCTGTGTCTTTTGAGAAGCAGCATTCTTAATTTTGGTGAAGCCTAATGAAGTTCACAGGAGGTTCACAGAGTTTTCGGGAGGATTAAGTCAGCATAAACACTAAACTAGTTTATACTGAAAGGGACAGAATCTGTGCAAGGGGAAAGAGGCTGTGGTATCCTCAAAAATTTTCTGGAAGGAACCTTGCAGAGAAAATTCCTTAGCTGCAATGGTATGTTACCTTCCTTGAAAAATGAAGGAAAGCAAAACAAAGAGCCTCAAAGACAGAGCCCAGATGCGTAGAGAATTATTCGAGGAAGTTCAACACTTGGTTAGTTGGATTGTGTAATTGCTATGGCTTAGCCTTTACTTTGTGCTCCCTATATTCCCTGTTTGTGAACAGGGATGACTACAAAAGTTATATTTTGCCAGCTCCACCACTGTGTGTTGGGTGTGTAAGGCTAAATAACTTGTCCCTTAATTTTACAGATGTGTAGATGAGAAACTCATAAAACTGTACTTAAGAAAATTTTATTTTGTTTGTCTTTTTGGTACTGGGAATCGAACTCAGGACCTTACAATTGCTAGGCATGTGCTGTGCCACTGAGCTATATCTCCAGCCCTGCCCTTAAGAGATGATACCTGAGGCAATTCATCCATAGGTGCATTTGACTTGGATGATAAGACTGTGGCCTTTTAGTCAGTGCTGTAATGGGAAGAGATTCTTTGAGTTCTTAGGAAGAGAATGTATTTTGTACTTGAGATCATGAATCATCTCAGACCAGGCTTCATGATTGTGCTTTGTCATCCACCTTTACCAGCACTGTTTTGATCCTGGGACCAGCAAGGAGGCTTTTGGTCACTTTGTGTAAATGATGGTGCAGGGAGGCAAAATGGCAGGGAAAAGTATCGCTGAAGCAATGGTTCTCGGTGTAGAATGCTGACCTCTTGTTGCATTTTGCCTGGTAAAGATGCAGGAGTTGTATTGGCTTATTTCTTGAGTTCTGCTTTTACTAGCATTTCAAGCTCTTACCACTTTCATGTTTGTGTCCCCACCAAATGCATGTGTTCAAATCTAATTATCAAGGTGATGGTATTTGGAGATGGACATTTGGCAGGTAATTAGGTTATGATAATGGTGACTTCATGGATGGGATTAGTCCTTTTATAATGAGAGGCCCATAGAGAGCTAGCTTCCACTCTCTAATCTTTATTATATGAGGGTAAAAGGAGACAGCCATCTTCAAACTAAACTGAAGATTTACAAGACCATGCCAGCACCTGATTTTGGACAGTTCAAACTCCAGAACTGTGAGAAATAAATCTCTCTTGTTTAAATTACCCAGTCTATGGTGTTGTGTTGCAGCAGTCCAGGTAGACTGAGGAGTTTTCAGAAGTCTAGGGCACATGATTTCTATGTGTCTGCCTCTAATCCACTCCCTCATCCTAATAATAATCCTTTCATTTTCTTTAGGAAAACCTCTCCCCAGCCCTCAAGCTATTTGGTCAGCCCAATTTTCCAATTTAGGGTGGTCATATGACTCAGTCCTGGCCAATTATTTTACTCAGTGCTGAGAATGCAAACCAAGCTAGTCCAAAGGAACTCAGTTTTAGGTCTTCATTTTTGAATGATTGTAGACCAAAGCCCCTCTGAGCCTCAGAATGTGAGAGGTAGATGCCATAGTGTTCATCTGTAGAGAGCAACAAAAGGGAGGAATCAACGCAGAGGCAAGAAGAGCAGAAGAAGGTGTCTGAGTCCTGCATATGGGCCAATAAACATGTGTTAGTCAATTAAAGAGTTGGTTTTTAACTAAAAACTTTGAGAACTAATAAAAGAGGTAGGTGAGCATTAGGAACTTTGCTTTCCATGAAGACTGCATTTGTTGTTACTCTGGTCAGAGTTCAGTGAGGTTTCAGAGTTTAATAAGAGGAGAAAAAGTGAAAATGGAAAAAGAGGAGAGAGAGGAGGAAGAAAAGAAAAAGGAGAGAGGGACGGAAGAAGAAAAAGAGAGAAAGAGAGGGAGAAGGAGAGAGAGGTGAGAAAGGGAGAGGAGGGGAGAGGGACAGGGAGAGGAAGGGGGGAAGGAGAGGAAGAGAGAGAGGGAGAGAGAGAGATACTTCCCATGCAGGACATTAAGTCCTAAAAAACACCACTTTTACCCTGTTTGACCAACCCTATTTGGCAGTAAAAGCAATATTTCTAGCTGATTTAAGAAAAACAAACAAACGAAGCCCCCCAAACTGTATTTCTTTTAAACAGGAAAAAATGAAGACCTGATATTTTGTCCTGGAAGTGTTTCTTCTCCTCATCCTGCTTTAGGCCTTTGTCTTCCTTCCCCATCCATACTTTTGTTTGTTTTTGTTGATGTTCTTTGCCATGTGACTTGCATTTTCAGTCTTTATACAAATGAAAACCATTAGGAATTTAAAATGCATCCTTATTAATGATGAGACCCTGGCTTTTTTTTTTTTTAACCCAGCAATGGTCTGCATTTTAGAGTTACTGTTTAGCAGTCCAGTGTGTATTCTACCATGTGTCATACAGAGAAAAATTATTTCCTATTCCATTGAAAGAGAATTTGACCCTCCATCCTGGGTCATTTCACTTCTTACCTAGGGGAGGTTAACACACCCGGGGACTCGCCTTGATTGTAGCAGATTGTGTGCATATATGTGTGTGCATATATGTGTGGCTGTGCACGCCTTCATCATACCAGCCTGCTGTTTATGTGGTTACTTTTCTTTCAGGGTAAGCAAAAGTGACTGAGCTGTTTCAGCCACAAGAATTATTTTTTTTTGATTACAGACTGGCAGGGTCCCTTTACGATATTTTTAAATAAGTTGCTTATAATAAAAGTATTATTAAGTGATTATAACACAACTGATTATATTTTGAAAGAATATGTTAGAATTTAGGATTTACAACTCAGACTTACTCTAAGAGGCTTTCTGAGGCTACCCGGAAGGGGGCAGGCTGGCAGCTGGGCTGTCTTCAGGGCTCTTTCCTTGGCTTTCCTGGTTGTAAAAGCCTGTTCTGACTGGAAACCAGCTGCTCCTCCATGACCTGTGGAGTTTAACAGTCTGGATTATGGACTGGAATTTCCCTTACTTTAACCCAAATCCCCAAATGTTGATCTTTCTATCACCAGAGCTTCCATGTTAGCCCCTTTCTTCATCTCTCTCAGAGTCCAAATGGGAGAATATTTTACCACTTGCATTGGCTCTGGGGTCTGGAGGGCCCATCAGCTTTCTGTCATACCCTGGAGGACAACTCAACTTCTTGGCAGGACATTCAAGGTCTTCCTGCCCCTGTCTCTCACTGAATCAACAATCTTGCCCCACTCCCCTTGTCCTGTTCCTCAATTATGCCAGATGCCAGGCAGTGTTATAGGCATGAGGCTCCTTTGTCTGCTACCACATGGGGGCTTCCCTCTCATCTTTCAAACTGCCCAGTATGAAGCCTGCCTTGCCCCCACTCAGGTACACTGGCTAGCCCTTTCTATGTAGGAACAGATTTCTAAAATGACTGTGACTATTCGGTTTAATTAATTAACTAATTAATTAAAATATAGGCATCTCTTTCTCTAGGCTGTCAGCTCCTGTGGACAGCGATGTCTTTTTCACTTTGCTATCTCCTATGCCTAAACCATAGAGGAGCTCTGAAAAGATCTGTTGGGTAAATTAATGGCACAGAGAAAGAGCACTACTGCGATAGTTCACATTAGAAAGAAATCACCATGATAATGCTCTGTGTCTTGACAGGGTTTTTCTTTTACAGGCATGTATATTCGTCAAAACTCATGGGATATTACACTTAAAATTCATGCAATTCACTGTATGTAAATTTTATCCAGAGAAAAGTGCTATAAATAAACTTTGAACTCTAGTTAATGATAAACGTGATAAAGTGTTTAGGAGTAAAATATACTGATGTCTGAAACCTTGAAATAAGGCAAAAACTATGATGAATGAAAAAAGAGGGAGGGCTGGGGATTTAGCTCAGTGGCCTAAGTATCTGCCTGGCAGCTGCATGGTTGTGAGTTTGATCCCCAGTACAAAAAGAAAAAAAAAAGAATAAAGATGGAGGTAAATGGATAGCAAGTATAGTACAGTTAATTACAGAATCTAGATGGTGGCTGTATAAATATATATTCCACATTTCTTTTAATTTTTCCACATGTTGGAAAATTTCATAATAAAGTATTGGCAATAAGAAGGAAATCATCACAGGATGCACTTACTGATTATAGATCTAAGAAATCTAAGGTTCAGTTCTAAAACCATCTTGAACATACAGATAGTTAACTCCAGGTAGGCTAACCAATCAGTTGGTCCTCAGCAATTCTTCTAATCCCCTGGGTCCAGCTGTTTATGGTCGCCTATAATTCCCAGTGATGTCTCAGTCTCTGGTCCTCAAAGTTTGCTCTTTGTCAGATGACATCTTGCCCTGACATCTTGGTCCCTCCTCCATCTCCACCTGCTATGGAAGGTGCAGCCCCACAGAAAGGACTGTGGATATACCTGTTCCTCTGCTGAGACCGCTTCTTAGTCTTTGTTTTTTTTCCTTTTTGAAAAATCTCTTCAAGTGGTCCTTGGTCTTTGTTTTCTCAGAGAATCAAAGAGGAGGAAGAAACTAATACAAAATATTCAAAGCTCTAAACTGGAATTTCAAAGGAGAAAGCTGGGATACTTCATATGAAAAATGTTCACTGGAGGGAGTGAATCATCTCTTTCCCCTCAAAAATGGGTAAAGAAACTGAAGACAACAAATGTTTCCTTTGGAAAGGAATATAGTTTCTTTTATTGCTATTTTCTCTTCCTTATATTTCATTATTGGTAGGAAACACTGTTATAAAAAATAAAGAGTACCCACACTTCCTCCCTTTAAAAACATGAAATGCATGTCTTTGGCTGTCTTTGGACAGCAATATTTAGAAAAAAAATTAGGTGGCAACAGAATGCATCCTTTCCATCCCTATAAAATTCAAGTAAGCGCTCTTTCAGCTTCCAGTCAGTATTTAATCAGCACACCATAACTTTTATGGGGTGGAAATGAAATGCTTCTGAGACACTAAATTTCAAATGTTGCTGTAAACTTTGGTCATCTGAGTTTGATTTACATATGATTGTCCCATCCACTGCGATGATGGGGATAATGATGATTGTTGTTGTCGATCAACTGGGAGAACACACACACACACTCACACACATACACATGCATACACACACATGCACACACATGCACATATGTACTGGCACAGTCACCATCTGCTTTGTGTCTTTAGCATGTTGCATAGGAAGTAGGGACCAAAGATAAATCATAACTTTTACCTATTGAAAGCAAGCATAGTTTACATTAGTGTCAAGGTTACATCAGTATATCAGTTAGGGAGCTTGCAGTTGAAAATTACATGTGAGTTTAAATAATAAAGTTACATAATTCAGGTAACTAAAAAGACTAGACACAGGGAAGCTCTAACCCAGTGGTTCATGCTGTCATTAGGGCCCTCGCTTCATTACTTTACAATTCTCTATACTTTGATTTCATTCTCAAATGAGTTTCCCTCATAAAGGCAAAATGCTTGGAGGAATTTAAGACTTCCTATTTTCACAATATGAGATAGAGTTCTTGATCAAGAAATTCAACGAAAGTTCTGAGATTTATTTTGATAGGGCTCCCTGAGATTGTGAGACCAACCAGGTAAAGAACTATTGTGTTCAGAGAGGCAGACTACGATGAGCTGTTTAACTTAAGTCATTTGCTCCATGCCTGGACCCAGAGACTAGTCTGCTTCCTTGGAGCTTCATGGTCTCCATACGAACCCCACATGAAAATGGGGGCGTATAAAGAAGACAGAAATACGCTGGGTAAGTTACTACAAATGCCTACCCACAAATCATCACTTTCCTTCTTGTGCTTTGAAAAGTCAGGTTTCCATAATGAAAACCAAATGATAAAGACCAGGCATTATGTTCCCCATCTACACAGAAGTAAAAATCAAATGCATTAAAGATATATAAAAAAAAGATTTATTGAACGCATGCAGTAGGGGTTTTTGACCCCAGTTCAGCAACCTGATACTTCTTCTTTCTATTTTTCTTTCCAGAATGGCATTGACATATACCTATTCTACCTTTGCTGATTTATTTAGCAATGCCAAGTTTCTAGGAGTAGGTACATGTTACAAACAGTACATACAGCAATAGGCAGGTGGTATATAAGGAGAGGGAGGGGTATTTAATATGTGTCAAAGAGAGCTAACATTTGCTGAGAATCTGTGACAACAGTTATGAGGTCTGTGTGGTTGCTTTGTTTCATTTTAGTAACAGAGAAAACACTGAAACAACTAAATTGGAAGAAAAATAAGTGTACTACAAAAAGTAAAAATGTTCAGGGAAAAGATAAGGGGAGAGAAAATCCTAGGTTAAGGAGAAGATAGAGTTATAATAGAACTAAAAAAATATGTGATTAGTCTGGACTCTCCCTCTAACTGTGGGTTTTCCATGATATAAATTGAATGAGAAGCAGAGCACTGTTGTGAGAAGGTCCATGGGTTGAAAGCTAGGAGATCTAAATGGCCTCACCTGGACCACTGCAGGACCTGTGCCCTTCACTGGGATGCTCTACTTTCTGGGACTGAAAGATGATATTCTTTGAAAGAGAAGACATACTACAAAGAATGAGAACTAGAACTAAAGCAGACAAGACTTACTACTCAGAAGGTGGCTAATACTCAGTACAGAAATTTTATTGAAAAGATGACTAGTGAGTTGGAAATTTCTTTTGATCTATTAATATGTCTGTCTGTGTGTCTATGGTGATCTGTGAGAAGAGGAGTGCTTCTGGCTGGTGATGAGTGTTATGGTGTGTCTGTTCTGTCTGCATGGACAAGGCTGGAAGGAAATTCATGTATTGCAGCCCTTACCCTTTCTACTTACAACCATGTCCTCTTCTCTCTACTTATAATCCCCTTGGTTGCTAGCAGGTCCTACATGTAACATGACCAGTGTACATCAGAGGTTGGACCCTTTGGCTCCCCTAATCACAGCCAGACTGGACCCAGAGAGAGAAGGAGGGGGGACTGTAAGGCTTAGAGTCGACTTTGTTATAAATATGTCTGTCTATTAGAATAGGGCAAGATGAATTGGTTCCTAAAATAACTTGTTTCTTTGAGGAATCCTGGGGAGCGGCCATAGTAATATGTGAGGGGAATCATTTTTTTAGTCTTTCTCACATTACCCCCACTGAGAGTGAATGAGAAAAAAATTTTCCAGGAGATGCTTAGGGGACTCAAATGAGGAACACTGAGACATGCTTTGGACCATGACATTGAAGGAACAGAACTTGCAGTGGCAAGGTTAGTGACTAGTGACCTTCCTTATGGAAAGGAAGGTCATCCGAGCAAACATATCAAAGCCATGAGGTAGAGTCACACCAGCCTTAACGTTCTTTCTCCATTATCAGTCTTGAACAAATGAGGTTTAGACTTACTAATGGACCCTGCAGAATCTCTCACAACAGATTTATCTCTACATAGATGCAACTGACTCTGGAGGCAAAGATACATACTGAAGTCAGATTGCAATGTATATTCTCACATATCAGGGGCAACAATCCACACAAATATTAGAAAGTACGAGAAACATCCTAGTCTCTATCTTCAGAAGTAGGTACAAATAGATGATGTAACACTGGAGAAAAAGGGTGAAAGTTTTCCTCTTCACACGGAAATATCTGTATTTTAAAGATAGGGTTTTTATTTAGATGCATGATATTATGAAGAAATAGCCACAGTCTGACAAATCCACAAACGTTCCATTTTGTGGGTGGGAGGAGTGATGAAATGAGTGAAACAAAGTGGACTAAATTAGAAAGTGGTAGGACAGCTACATAATATTCTACAATTTCGTCTAGCAGTACATCTGCCAATTTGATAATTTTATGCAACTTCGAGCTGCCATTGGATCTTTGAAAGTATTTAATTGTCTCAGATTGAAACTTTTTGAGGACAGGAATTTTAACATTGTATTTGGCAGAGTAGGTGCTAAAGGAAGTTAGATTCCATTTTTCCTTATGTTTCCCTTAGATTGGTATGCATAATTGAATCTCCATTATTACAATTGTTAAATGGATTTTTGGTAGTGTAATTATTATTGTTTAGATCAAGAATGTCCCCCAAATACCTCGTGTGCTTATAGGCCAAAATTTTGGAAGGTGTTTGAATCATGAGGGCAATATAGCTGACTTGCTGTTAAAACGTGGGGTTTGATCAGAAAGGTAGGTCATGGGTGACATGTGTTTTGTCTCAGGGACAAGAAGTAACTAAGACAGTTATCTTTCTTTTGTCAATTTATCTTAATATTAATTTTCTTTTTAGTGTGAAGATTTTAAATCATAACTATTATTTTTTCCTCATAGAAATATATCGATAAATTAATATTGCATATTGTATTGCTTATTACTGTTTGAGAGAGGAAAACATAGTCACTGCAATCTTTTGTTTGCAGATAGAAAAACCAAATTTGAAATAGAGAAGTACGATCATACCTCAGTTAACAAATACATTAGGATTGAGGCATCTTTATAAAAACTAGTCAGGCAGAAGCACTTTCATAATAAACAGTTTCTTTTTCCTTAAGTGACAGGCATGTTATATGCACTATCTGACTTAGTACAACTTTTGTAGGACATATTATAATCCCTATTTAAAAACATGGAAATTAGTGTACACAGATGAATGGCTTGTGTTAAACTTCGGGTTGTTTCTAAAGTCTAATGCTACAGTTTAGAACAGGAGTGTCCCCCAGAGGCCCATATGTTAAAGCCTGTGGCGCTACTGGCAGGTGAGGTTTAGTCAGGGATCTTCAGGTCACTGGGGTTGTGTCTTAGCAGGGGAGTGGGATGCAGTCCCTTCCCCTTCCTCTTTCACATCCTGACCATGAGGTGAGCAATTCTGCTCTGTTACATGGTCCTGTCATGATGTTCCACCATAGACCCAGAGCAATGGAGTCAACTAATCACTGGCCAAAACCCCTAAAACCTGTGAGATAAAAGAAATATTTTCTCTTTGTATGTTGATTATCTCAGTCATTTGTTGCAGTAACATAAGGCAAACATACCTGACCTCCTTTATATTATTTCAACACCTCCCATTTAAATCATAGGAAGTCGTACGAAAACGTTCCTGACAACTTAGAGTCAATGTTCAATCAATCCTTTTCCATGAGTCAGGCTAGGTTTCACTGAGGTATGTTGTGCTGGCAAAGATAATCCCAGTGGCTTTAGCCAATTTAGCACCATTTCTTGCTGGTGCTGCAATCAATTCTGTTTCATGTTGTCCTTATTCCAGTTGGCAAGGTGGTCCCTTTCTGGAGGACTGCCAGTCTTTGGGGTAAGGGAAGAGAGAATATGGGGAGTGCACATGACATCTTAAAGTTTCCATGTGGAAGTGACATATCATTGCAAACCAAAGCAAATCATTTGACCACATCAAATTCCGCAGTGCTAGGAGACTGGAATTCTACTGTGTACCTGAAAGCAGAACTCCCCAAATCCCTCCCTCCTCCCCAAATTAACTTCTGGAATGAAAAATATAATCAAACTTCTTTATATGTATTGTGACCTTGGGCAGCACACGTAGCTATATGGCTTTGGGTGAATTATCTAATAATTCCATATAATAATATCACAGGGTTGTTGTGAAGATTACATGAGAAAACTCTTTCTCTTTTCTATGCACACTTTTAAAAAACAGAATCAAGGACACACTTCATATAATTTTACATTCCTCTTTTAAAGTTAATGTTATTTCATAAACATTTCCCCAAGTTATTATAAACTCCTTGTGGTATCCTTATTATAGTAGAATAATATTACAGGACACATTCTAAAATAAGATATACATTTCTATATAAAAAGGCATTTTGCATTTGTAAGATGTTCCCAATTTTCAGTGACTCCTTATCATCCAAACAGGTGCCACTTCATTAAAAGAAGAAGTGGAAACTCAGGCTGGAATTGCCCCCAACCGTTCCCCGGTGAGATGAATCAAATGTCCCACTGAGGACGACAGGCTCTAGCATGCACTCACTTCTCCAAATAAAGGTTTGGAAAGACTTCTCCCCAGAGAACACAAAGTGTTCAGTGCTGTTTTGTAGGTCAAGAAGAAAACCCCAAGGTAGGTTTTTAAAAATTGCATTTACCAAAGGAAATGGATAAATTGAAACTGCTACACTGAAAACACTTGGTCACACAAGCTTGAATCCTATGGAGTGAAGGGAAGATTATAATCCTTAAGCAAGTTCAGAGGATCATAAGTATGAGAAAGGAAGTCAGTACACCTCGCTTTCTTGGTCATGCTCTGTGCTGCAGGCCATCAATTTGAAAGCCTGGAAAAGCTGAATCCTTAACAAAACATGACTTTACCAATGCTGTACTTTAAGTATTATTTTTCTGATCATGATTGGCATCCTCCATCTCAGATGTAAAATTAAAATGCTAAAACAGATGTACATAATCTTTCATCCATTCATTTGTTCATACATTATTTCATTCACTCACTCAATCTCAGAAGGGTTCATTGACAGGTCCTAGGAGTAGGGAGACCCTGGCAGCCTCCAGGCTCAGATATTTGCTATTCATAGAAACACATAGGCGATACGCAAACAACTGGCAGTCATCACAGAGCGCTTGATCTCATTACTGAGCACTGTGGCGACACAGAAAAGGGATACCTTGCCAATGTGGCCAAGCCAAGAAAGGCCTGCAGAGGTGACATTTGGATGAAGACTTGAGGAATAACCAGAGGTTGTAAACATTCGCTATGATAGGCCTCTGGACACCTGTCAACCTAGGGAGGACCCTTAGTTTCCTTACCCACTAAAGGAAAGAAGAACCCACATGTGAGCATAAGGGAGGTAAATTAAGCAGAACATGGGGTGGGGGCTGGGTCAGGGAGCCAGTAGTTATTGCCTTTTGGTTGTACGGACAGTGGGCTTAGGGCTGATGGGGTTTCCAAGGGCTTTCCAAAATGTCTGAGCTATTCCCAATTTGAAATTAAAACAAAAACCTCCCAGCTTAATCACAGTTAATGTATACTTAATTTATACATGATTGCATGTATAATCACAATTCATGCAAAATTACACATTTATGCATAATTTATTCCATTTCTCAATGTGATACACAGTGGATTGCACATGCTAAACAGAGTGAAGAAATTGTGCTGTGGGCCCCACTGCCTTTCTGCCTCCAACCCCTAGAACAGCCCCAGATGCAGGAGCACAGCACAGAAGAGGTTTTGAGCCACAAGACCAGGGCTGGAGCTCAGCTCTCCAATAGTAACTATGAGATTTTGACAATTTATATCTCTCTGTAGACTCAGTTTTGTCTTTTGACCAGTAGAGATAATGCTGTCCATCCTGCCAGCCTTGTTAGGCTGTGAAGAAAGCCATATAACAGATGTCAATGTGCTTTGTAAGTCACAAAACCCTATACAAATGAAAACCGTCTTGCTTGGCTCCCAGTCCAGTCCTGACTCCGCAGGCAGGCAGGTGGTTCTGCTCACTGCAGACCTCTGATGGATGTTCCACTTCCCTGTTGGCAGTTTCATCTCCCTTAATGTGGAGGAAGCAACACAGGGGACAGTTATTCTGGGCTCAATCTTGACCAGCCAGGGAGAACGGGTTGGTTCCGTGGAATAGATACATAGGGCAGTTAGGTGAACAAAGCACTTCACATAAATCGTTTCACTTGGTTCTTCCAACAGCCCAACAAGGAAATTGAGGTTAGCTCATAATTATCTGTGAGCTCAATAGCTATGACTTCCTGATTCTACATATTTGCTTTTTCCTGAATTCTCCCTGCGAGCTCATAAAAAGGGAAAGACATATCCAGAGACATTTATTGAGGGAAACTATTCATCCACCTACAGCTCCCAAGAACTGACAGATAATTTTCTTTTCAATAGGGATATGGGAAGCAAGGATTGTTGATGGCAAGCCTAAGAAAGGAAAAGTTGATCTTTCTTCCTTGATAGGAAGCAGGCTCCTTTGGGGAATGAGAGGGGAAAGAGCCTAACGATCACACCCCAAGATGTTACCTTCTCAGGAATGGACAGAGACCTACTAACTTTTGGGGTCAGAATTTCCCAAGTTCACATCTTGGTGCTTTTATAGTTGCGTGTCCTAGGAAAAGTTATTTAACTTTGTGTTGCCTCAGTTTTAGTGTGTCCAAAGTGGAAGTAAAAAAATAATTTTCTGTGTGAAATAAATGAGATAATACATGACAAGCTGTTAGCCTAATAGCTGGCGTATAACAAGTTCTCAATAAGAGGAAACTATTACTCTTCATATTATTTTTTCAACTGAGTCCAGCAGAGACCTTGTTACGTAGACTGTTTGTGTCACCTCCAAGTTCATATATTGAAATGCCAGTCTCCAGTGAGATGGTTTTGGAGGGGGTCTTTAGGAGGTGGTAGTATCCCCATGTGACTTTATGTTCCCGTGTGACTAGTAGGTGGTTATGTCCCCATGTGACATGTTTATGCCCCATGTTATTAGTGCCCTCAAAATAGACGCTACAGAGAACCTCATCCTATTTTGCCACATGAAGATGCAGTGAGAGAGCCACCATCTATGAAGAAGTGGGTCCTCGCTAAACACGGAATCCCTAGCACCTTAGCCACAGAGTTCCCAGCCTCCAGGGCTATAAGAAATAAATTTCTGTAGTTTAAGGGACCCAGTCTATAGTATTTCTGTCACATCAGCCTGAACGGACTGAGCGAGACACCCTGTGTGGACCTCTACCTAGAACAGGAACGCTGAAGAGTGGTTGTGCTGCCACACTGTGTGATGCTTGGAATGTTGCTGTTTAGCCGTCTCTAAAAGTTTCCTGAGATGCATTTGCCATTCTTTTCCTGTCCTGCTTTCCTCACTCCCTAGAACACAAAGCCCATGCACAGTGACTCGTATTCGCATGGTTGTTACTACGATCACAGTCAAGGCAGTGAAACCATGTAAGGCTACACATCTGGGTGTGAACATTTGGCCTGCTACTTACTGGCTATGTGGCTTTAGGCAAGAGATCCAGTCTTTCTATTTGCCAGTTCCTCATCTATAAAAAGAGGTAATAATACTTACATATATGGGTTAGTTTTTATTTTTATTTATTTATTTATTTTTGCACGGAACCAGGGATTGAACTCACAACCTCGCACCTGCCAGACAGGCGCTTAAGCCGTTGAGCTAAACTCCCAGCCCTATGGGTTAGTTTTTAAATGAGTTAATACATGCGAGACATTTTGCATGGTGCTTGACATGTAATAAGTACCTACTAAGTATTAGTTACCATTGTTGTCTGTATTTATTGGCTGATTTTCCTGATGCTGGTCTCTCCATCCCACACTTTATCAAACCATGGTTACTGGCCAAGTTTTCAGATCCTGGATTTCTGCAGGTTTGTTCCATGAGGATATAGAGTGGTCTACCTGTTGCCTGCAGACACGATGCCACAGCGCCCACCATCAGGTAAAAGATTTGTTGCCCTCTCACCATTGCTTCCCTCCTGCTGTCCCACGACACCACTTCCAGATTTCTCACTTCTGCCCCTCAGCCTTTCTCCTGGGACCCCATGTCACTGACTCAAAGGTGTAGTGTTCTCAAGGCTCCATACTTGGCCCCTCTTCCTTCCACTTCCTCTCTCTTTTGGTGAGTTCAGCTCAATCCATGGCTTCAATGGCTTTTCCTTCCTATTGGTTTAATGTAAATCTCTTTGATTTAAGTTTTTGTTTGTTATGTGATTTCTGCCTCTTAGTTAAGTATGGTTCTTCTTTAGGATCCTCTTTTAAAATGTAAGTAATCATGGGGTCATAACTGATCAGGTCGTTAAGTGCTCTGGAAGGAGGGACTTCAGAAGCTGACACCTCAGTTGTAAGCTATCCCATTTTAGACATTGGGGACCTTTGGTGGGAAAAACATAGAGCAGGGATAGGAGGATTAAACTTGAAGAAAAGAGAGGTTGGCACATAGGACCCCATTTTGCCTAGGTCTTTCCTAAGAGAAAAATCCTCTAAAACTCTACTAGTCTCATTCGCAGGAGTTTGTCCTCAAGAAATAAAATAATGAGACTTGTAGTCAAAGATTTGTATACAAGAACACCCATCATAGTATTATATATATTTTAGTTATAACATCTGCCTGGGAAACTGAGGTAAAAGATAAAAAAAAAATGTGAGCAGAGCACTTACAATTTAGTGACTTAATAAGATCTTATTTCCAAAAAACAATAAAAGGGCTGGGGCTGTATCTCCAGGGCTTGGGATAAATTTCCAGCATCACAAACAAAGAAACGGTAACAACAACAACAACAGCAGCAGCAGTAGCAACAGGGAGAGAATAGTTATAAAAAAAGAATTGAAAAGATGGTTGGTGAAGTAGTAGCTGCAAAGTTCAGCCTCTCACTTGGAAAGTGACAACTCCACTTGGAAAGGAAAATTGGAAGCTGCAGAGAAGTTAGAGAGATGGACCACAGGGCAGAGAAAAGATTGAAGTAGTCTGGAAACTTAGCCGGGAAGGAGGCTCTACCTAGGTAGAGGCAAGGTAGGACCCTGAGGTTCAGGAGAACCAAGGAGAGTTGAAAGATGGGGCCAACAGCATTGGCCCCAGGAGGAGCTCACAGCTGTTGTGAACTGCAAAAGCAGTGTGAGGTTTTGCTCCAAAATGACTCCATTAACAGGACAAGCAACAGCTGTAGAGGAAATACAGTGCAGTGCCTACTATATTGCTGGAGAGTGCTTGATCAGGAATCATTATGGGAAGGGGTTGATTATTTATTTAAGCCAGAGACTTGGAACAACTAAAGGATAACATCACTTCAGGGTTCCTAATGAAACCTGAGAGGGTACAAGCTAGACACAGAAACTATGAGAGGTTTGAGCTCTGGCCAGGAAGGTCTTGGCCCCATACTCTATGGTGAGATATCAGGCTGGCTTGCATTATACTCAGAAATGGCTGGATCTAAAGGTGCTGGCAGTGAATGCAGTGGACAGCTCGTACCCTTCCACTGCCACCTGAATTCAGCACAGATCTGAGTTCTGATAGCCTACCCCATCTATGAGCATTGGCAAGGACATCATACCTCAGCTTGGACACAGCTTGCCCACAGCCTAGGGCAAACAGGCAACAGGGCCTCCGAAACAAGAGGATACCTCAGAAGCCACAGGCCTTAAATCTTGATGGAGAAAACCGTGATTTGCTTGATTCCAAAATTGTAGACACGGGAGAGAAATCACTCATTCAAAAAGACAAAGAATTTTTTTGAGCTTATCTTTCTTTCTCTTTCTCTTTTCCTTTCCCTTTGTCTTTGTCTTTTTCTTTCTCTCTCTTGTTCTTGCCTTCACTCTAGCTCTTTTGTTCTCTCTCTTCTTCACTGGTTTATTGAGACTTAGGGCATTCTCCTTTCTCCTTTCTTTCTTTTATCTCTTTAATGTTTTCACCATATTTTTCTTTTACCTTTTTTTAAAATTTTATTTTAAACACAAAACAAAACAAAATGGTAAAAATGATACAGAATTTCAAAAAAATAGAAAATTAACACCGGTTAATGTATTGCACATTGTTATCTTAAAAGTAATTGTTCAGATTACAAGATTTAGGCCTGAAAAAAATGATCAAACAATTAAGCAGTGAGAACACATCCTATCCTTTTTGATGAAATTACACAGATTAGTCATATAGTTATCTATCTTGTGTGTGTATATGTATATATTTATATCTATACATAAACACATATATACGTATACATATAAACATATGATCTTTTCCCTTCTTTCTTTTTTCCTTTCCCCTATTTCAGTTGTTCTTTCCTTTTGAGCACTTTTCCTTTCATTCTCACAATGCCTATTGTACACTTGAATCTTAATACTGTTTCAGTTTTTTTGTTTTGTGTATTTTTTTACACTAAGGAGACCATATGATATTTACACATGCAAGTTTGATTTATTTTACTTATGAGTATGATCTCAAGTTGCATTCATTTACCTATAAAAGCCTCAAGTTTATCCTTCCTTATAGCTGAGTAGTACTCCACTACATAAAAATACCACATCTTTTTTATTCCTTTCTTGGTTGATGGGCATTTGGGTTGTTTACAAGATTTAGCTATTAAAAATTGTGCTGCTATAAACGTGGGTGCACATATATCACCATGGCATGACGTTTTCAAATCTTCTGGGAAAACACCCAGAAGAAAAATAGCTGGATTGAATAGGACCTCCAGTTCTAGTTTTCTGAAGAGTCTCCACACTGATTTCCACAGTAGTTGTACTAATAGTTCAACAAGGTTTCTTTTTTCCCACAACCTCACCAACATTTATTATTGGTTTGTTTCTTGATAGAAGCCATTTGTTCTGGAGTGAGATGAAATCTCAGTGTTGTTTTAATGTGCATTTCATAACTGACCAGTGATGTTGAACATTTCTTCATGTATTTATTTGCCATTTGCATTTCTTCATCTGAGAAGTGCATGTTCATCTCAGATGTCCATTTTCGAATTGGGTCTTTGAATCTGGGGGCCCTGATGTTTTTCAATTTTTTATACATTCTAGTTATAAGTCCTTTGGGGAACAGTTGACTAATACTTTTTCCCATTCTGTGGGTTTTGTTTTCACTGTTGGTGATTTCTTTCAATGCGCAAAAACTTTCAGTAAGATGAATTCCCAGTTGTTTATTCTTTGAAGTACTTCCTGTGTGGTTTGCATTTTATTCATGAACTCTTTGCCTACCACTGTATCTTCAAGATTTCTACCTATTTTGTCTTCCAGCAGATTTAGTGTTTCTGCTTTAATATTTATATCTTTCATCCATTTTGACTGTAGTTTAGTGCATGAGAATAGACATGAGTCTACTTTTAGTTTTTGGCATATGGAAAGCCAGTTTTTCCAGCACCATTGATTAAAAACTGTCTTCCAGTGAAGATGTTTGGCCCCTTTGTCAAAGATGAGGTGGCTGAGTGTCTTTGTGTTTGTATCTGCATCTTCTAATTCATTCCACAGGTCTGTTTTTTTTTTCCAGTACCATGTTGATTTTATTGCAGTAGCTTTGTAGTATAATTTCAAATCAGGGATTGTGATGCCTCCTGCCCTGCCTTTGTTGCCCAGGATTGCCTTTGCTGTTCTAGGTCTTTTCTGTTTCCAAATGAATTTTAGGAATGTTTTCTCTAGATCTGTGAGGTATGCTAGTGGTATTTTGATCAAGATTGGATTAAATCTGTATAACAGTTTTGAGAGTATGACCATTCTCACAATGTTGGTGTCCAAGAGCAAGGGATATCTTTTCATTTTCTGATAGCTTCTTCAATCTCCTTTTTCAGAGTACTATAGATTTCAATGTATAGATCTTTTTCATCCTTTGTTAGATTGATTCCTAAGTATTTAATTTTTTTGGATGCTACTGTGAAAGGTGTTATTTCAATAATTTCCCTCTCAGTGAGTTTGTTGTTTGTGTGCAGGAATGCTATTGATTCTTTTGTGTTGACTTTTTATCCAACTATGCTGCTGAATTTGCTTATTAACTGTAGTAGTCTTTTGGTGGAGTTTTGGGGGTCTTCTATGTAGAGTATCATATCTTCTGCAAATAATGATAATTTAACTTTTTCTTTTCCTAGCCTTATTCCTTTTATTTCTGTGTCTTGTTTAATTGCTCTGGCTAACATTTCCAGAACTATATTGAATAGGAGTGGAGATAGTGGACATTCCTGTCTTGTTCTTGATTTTAGAGTAAAAACTTTTAGTTTTTGTCCATTTAGTGTGCTGTTGGCTGTCAGTTTGTCATAGATGGCTTTTACCAGATTGAGGTAAAGACCATATATTGTGATTTTCTATAGGTTTTTTTTTATCATAAATGAGTGTTGGACTTTATAAAATCTTTTTCTACATGTATTGAGATGATAGTGTGATTTTTGTCTTTGGTTCTGTTGATGCAGTATGTTACATTTGTTGATTTATGTATGTTTAACCATCCTTACATTTCTGGGATAAATTCCACTTGGTCATGATGCATAATTTTCTTGATTTTCTGCATTCTGTTTGCTAGTATTTTATTGAAAATTTTTGCATCTGTGTTCATTAGGGAGATTGGCCTATAATTCTCCTTTTTGATTGGGTCTTTCTGTGGTTTTGGTATTAGAGTAATACTTGTCTCCAGGAATGAATTAGGAAGAATTGCTTCCTTTTTAATTTCATTAAAGAGTTTGAAGTGTACTAGTATTAAGTATTCTCTAAATTTCTTACATAATTCAGCCACGAATCCATCAGGACTTGGGCTTTTCTTTGTTGGTAAGTTTTCAATTACATTGTCAAGTTCAGTAACTGATACTGAATTATTAAAAAATTTTATATCTTCTTGGTTCAGTTTTGGTAATTCATATGTTTGTAGGAATCTGTCCATTTCCTCTGTGTTTTCCAGCCTATGTGAGTAAAGATTTTCAAAGTAAATGTTGATGATCTTCTGTATTTCCAAAGAATTTCACTTTTTTCATTCCTCATTTCATAAATTTGAGCTTTTTCTTTCCTTTTCTCGATTTGGTCGGCTAGGGGTTTGTCAATTTTGTTTATTCTTGAAAGAACCAACTCTTCAATTCATTAATACTTTATGTTGTTTTCTTAGTCTCAATTGCATTAATTTCTTCTCTGATCTTTATAACTTTCTCCCTCATGAACTTTGGTCTTGACTTGCTCTTCTTTTTCTAGAAGCTTGAGGTGCAGCATTAGATTGTTTATTTGTGCTTGTTCTGTTTTCCTGATGTGACAACTCATTGCTATATATTTCCCTCTTGGGACTGGTTTCATTGCATCCCACAGGTTTAGGTATGCTGTATCTGCATTTTCAAGAGACCTTTCCTTTCACAATCACTAGCTGCAGTCCTTTCTTCAAGGTCTGAAAGTCTATCTTCAGCCTCTTTCAAGCAGTTTTGCCAGCTTTTGGCTGACTTTTTAATTTCCTGGCTATCTCTTTGAAACTGTTTCATGCATTATAAATCCTTCCTGTGTTGTTCATTCAATGTTTCCATCATTTTCCTATGCTCTTCTTTTTTAATCTATGTCTTCTTTAGATATGCTTAGCAATTCTCTCATTATGTTTGTAATTTCTTCTTTTGCCTGAGGCATTATTTCTGATTTGATTACTTTTACACTGTTGTGAAGTTATTTCTTTACTTCATGAGTATCCTCTCAGAGTTTTCATGTGTGTGACTTCCATTTTCTTCCATGACTGTATCTCCCAGACTTGTTCTCTGTGGGCTAGAGGTCTGGGATTACCTTTTGCTCCTTCATCTTGACATTCCCTTGCATTCCTCCCAACAAGCCGGTTGTGGGATCCCAGGCACTTCCCATGTTGGCTGCCCCTCCGTGGTGTAGGGGAATGGGACAGGTACCTGAGTTACTCTAACCCCAGGTTCCCAGGGATGTAGCAGGGCATGGGGCAGGCTTCTCCAGACTTGTGCAGCTACACTGAGGCTTCCCCGATGGCCAGGGGTGCATGGTGAAAGGGCTGCCTCTTCTCTCAGTCTGTGTGTCTGTGCTGGGACTCCCCCTATGGTGGCAGGCACACAGGTGTGTGCTTGTCTTATTTTCCAGGTTGGCACTGGCTGCCCGAAGGAAGCAACGGTTTCCAGTGGTGTCCTGTGGACACACTGGGCACATCCAGCTGTGTCACCCTGCCTGCACTGGCTGCCTGCAGGAAGAAAGCCATCTGATGGCAGCAGTGGGCATCCAGGGGTGAATCTGGCTGCATGTCCCTGTCCATGCTGGCTGCCTGCAGGAAGTAAGCCTTCTGATGGTGGTGGCAGGCATGCAGGGGTGGTTCTGGCTATGCGTCCCTGTCTGAACTGGCTGCCCACAGGAAGCAAGCTTTGGAATGGTGGCAGTAGGTGCCCGGGGCATATCTGACTCATATCTGCATTTTCATTGAATTGTAGAAGTTGTTTAATTTCTTATTTAATTTCATCTGTAACCCATTGGTTGTTCAAGAGGGTGTTATTTAATTTTCATGTGTTTATATAGTTTTTGCCATTTCTTCTGCCATCAATTTCCAATTTCAGTGCCGTATGATCAGATAATATGCATGGGATAATTTCATTCTTTGCATTTACTTACGCATGTTCTATGGGCTAATATGTGGTCCATTTTAGAGAATGTTCCATGTGCAGCTGAGAAGAATGTGTATTCTGATGTTGTTGGGTAGAACACTCTGTAAATATCTAGTAAATTCATTTGTTCATAGATTGGATTCAGTTCTGTTATTTGTTTGCTGACTTTTTTGTCTAGCTGATCTATCTCTTTGCGACAATGGGGTATTAAGGTCCCCTGTTACAATTGTGCCATTGCGTATTTGACTTTTCATGTCTATTAGTAATTGTCTTATATAGTTGGTTGCTTCTCTATTTGGTTCATGTATATATATTTGTGATTGTTATCTCTTCCTCTTGAATTTTCCTCCTAACAAGTATGTAGTGGCCTTCTTTACCTCTTTTCATCATTTTTGGTTTGAATTTCACATTGTCTGCAAACAGAATAGCTACACCTGCTTTTTTCTGGATACCTGTCACATGGCATATTGTTTTTTGTCATTTGACTTTCAGTCTATGAATTTCTTTTTGAGTTAGATTTGTTTCCTGTATACAGTATATTGTTGAATTCTGTTTCTTGATTCATTCTGCCAATCTATTTCTTTTAATTTGTGAATTGAGGCCATTTACATTGATAGTTATAGCTGATATGTATTGGCTTAACTCTGTCATGTTATTTTCCTGTTGTTGGTGTCCCGCTTTTCCCCCTTGTTTAATTGCTTGCCCTACCTGATGGCTTCTTTCTGTTGTTTTTCTGGGAAATGTCATTTTTATCTCTATCTAGAATGTCTTTCAGTATTCTTTCTAGGGTTGGTTTGGTGGACATGAATTTCTTCAGCTGTTCTTTGTCATGGAAGTATCTTATTTCTCTATCAATTTTGAAAGATAGTTTTGCAGGGTACATTCATCTGGGTTGAAAGTTGTTTTATTTTAAAACTTGAAAAACTTCACTGCAAGCTCATCTTGACTTGAAGGTTTGTGCTGAGACATCAGCCATGATTCTAATGGGCTTTCCTTTATAGATGACCTGTTTATTTTCTCTAATAGCTTTTAGTATTCTGTTTTTATGCTGAATTTCTGGGATATTAATTAGTATATGTCTGGGTGTAGTTTTATTTTGGTTATGGCTGTTTGGAGTTCTATATGCCTCACATCTGTGAATCAGATTCTTTTCCCATGCTTGGGAAATTCTCTGCTATTACTTCTGCAAGTAGTTTTTCAAAATACCATTTGCGTTGACATCTGCATTTTCATTTACACCTATTATCTTATATTACTTTTCTTTGCATCATCTTGGTGCTATTGAATTGTTATTTCATGATCCCTTGTTATTTTTAAGAGTTCTTTCCTTTGTGATTGCTAGCTGCAATCCTGTCTTCAAGGTCTGAAAGTCCATTTCAGTTTTGTTCAAGCAGTGTTGCCAGCTTTCAATGGAATTTTTAATTTCCTGGATATTCCTTTGCATTTGTTTCATGCATTCTATTTCTTTCCTATATTGTTCATTCAAGGTTTCCATCATTTTCCCATGTTCCTGTACTTTTTTTTATTTATATCTTCCCTAGCAACTCCTTCATTAAAGTTGTCATTTCTTTCTTTACCTGAGAGATTATTTCTAATCTGCTTTTCTCTGTAGCCTCATGGATTTGTTTCTTTATTTCACTTGCTATTTTTTCAGAAACTTCAGGTGTGTAACTTCTAATGTTCTCTATTTCCATTTCTCCTGCACTTGTTCCAGATGGGCTGGGCATTTGAAATTGCATTTTGCTTTTTTGTTTTGTCATTTTCACCTCTTGGGTTAATATTTTGGTCTTCTTAGTCCTCCTAGTCTCAACTGTCCATTGTGTGTGTCTTAGGGTCTCACAGTGTGGCTGACATTCACCCAGTTGCTGGGTCCTACAATGCAGGGGATGGGTCCAACACCTGAATTCCTCTGCAGGTCAGTTGCATGAGTCCTATATTCTTCCTCAACTGACTAGCCTAGGAGTATTGATGTCAACCAACTCTTACCTCACATTGTTAGTGTGGCTTTATACTGTTCCAGGTCACCAAACCCATGTCTGGCATGTGTCCCAGTTTGGACCCTACTGTGTCAGTGGTGGTCTTGCAGGCCCAGTTGTGTTTTTCTGAGTCACAGGGAGGCCTTGCCAGTGTACTTGCCAGTCCACCCAGTGTTCTTTGTATGGAAGAAGGACTCATTCATGCTTTTACCAGCTATCCAGGGTCCACCAAGTGTGGGGAGGGTTCACTGAGGCTCTTACTGTCCCACTGAGATCTTCTGCTTGGTGGGGGAATAACCATCCTCTTGCAGTCCTGCTGAGGTCCTCTGGGTTGGAGGATGGGTCACTGAGACTTCCACCAATCCACAGAGGTACTGCAGGTGTTGGAGGGGGTTGCTGATGGTACCATGGGCTGCTGCGGTCATCCAGGTCTGGGGGAGGGTTGGCCGATGCTCTCACCAGCTGCTGAGGTCGTCAGAGTGAGGCGGAAGGGTGGCCGAGGTTCTCATTGGTTGCTGAGTTCATCGGGGTGAGCATGAGGGGTAGCCAACTCTCTGGTGGGCTGCTGATGTCTTGCATGTGAAGGGGAAGGGCAGTCAAGTCTCCTCTTGGCTGCTGAGATTGTCTGGGTGAGGGTGAGGGGCAGCTGATGTTCCTATCAGCTGCTGAGGTTGTCCAGGTGTAGGGGAGTGCAGCGGATGCTCTCACTGACTGCTTGTGCACCAATTACGCTGCATTCTCCTCTCCCAAATTAATGGAAGTGGTAGGATGTTGGGATAGAGACAAAGGCAAAGGCCTATAGTTAGCCACACCCAGAGTACATCACTGGAAAGTAAACAGTAACTAATGAGATCTCCATACTAGCAAGAAACTCTTTCTAGTATCAGCACCCATAAACTTCAGCCAAAAGATAGAAAGAAAGAAAGAAAATAACAGAAAAATGAGAAGACAAGGCAACAAAATGTCTCCCAGAACTCCAAACTTCTCCAAAAGTCACACAGCCAAATTATTTGAAAGGATAATAGAAGAGATTCAAAACACTGATGGGGTGCTCAGTGAGTTCAAAGAAGATATTTATTTTTTTATTTTAAAGAAGAAAACATAAAAATAATGCTAAAACACAATTTCAAAACAGATTAGTGGGAAAGTTACAATAATTAATATGTTGCATATTATTCTCTTCAAATAGTTATTCAGCGCACAAGATATAGGCAAGGTATCTTGTTCAAACTTTCTTTTCAATGAACTAAGAGAAACTAACTGTATAACTGACTTAACTATCTTTTGTATAAATATATATTTTTCTTTTTCCATTTCTTCCTTTGCCCTTACCCCCATCACAGTTTGTCTTTTGAATAGTTTCTTGCCAATTCACAATATCTATCATATATTTTAGAGCTTATTTACTTGTTCAGTTCCGCACACTAGTGAGACAATACAGTGTTTACACACATAAATCTGATTTATTTAATTTACAAGTATGGTCTGAGTTGCATCCACTTACCTATAAAAGTCTCCATTTTATCCTTTATGGCTCAGTAGGACTTTGTTATATACAAAAAAAAACTCAACTTTTTTATACATTCTTTGGTTGATGGGCATTTGGGTAGTTCCCAAGATTTAGCTATTACAAATTGTGCTGCTATAAACATGGGTGCACATATATCACTGTGCTATGATGTTTTTAATTCTTCTGGGAAGATACTCAGAAGGGAAATAGCTGGGTTGAGTGGACTGCTAATTCTAGTTTTTAAAGTAATCTTCAAATGGATTTCTACAGTGGTTGCATCAGTCTACACTCCCACCAACAGTAAGGAAGTGTTCCTTTTTCCGTAAAACCCTGCAAGAATTTGTTATTGGTTGATGTTTTGATAGCCATTCTTTCTGGGGTGAGGAGAAATCTCAGTGTTGTTTTAATTTGCATCTACTGAATGACCAGTGACATTGAACATTTTTTCATGTGTTTATTTTCTATTTGTATTTCTTCATCTGAGAAGCGTGCATTCATCTCAGATGCCCATTTTTGGATTGGGTAGAGAATATGTAATTTTAAAAAATGGATATAATAAAAACAGTTAGGGAGTTTATAACATTAAAAAATGTTAGCTGCACTAAACAAAATTATATGAAACATGAATGACCAGTTTATTAAAGAATTAGAGTCCATGAAAAGATTCCAAATGCTGGTGGGGCTATGGGGAAAAAGGAAACCTTCTTCACTGTTGGAGGGAGAGTAGACTGTTACAACCACTGTGGAAATCAGTTTGCAGATTCCTTAAAAGGTAGGCTTAGAGATCTAATTCCACTCAGCTAATTCCCTTCTGGGTATCTTCTCAGAAGAATTAAAAACATCATACCACAGTGATATATGTGCACCCTTATTTATAGCAGCGCAATTGTAATAGCTAAATCTTGGAAACAATCCAAATGCCCATCAACCAAGAGAGGAATAAAAAAGATGTGGTATTTTTATACAATGGAGTACTACTGAGCCATAAAGAAAGATAGACTGGAGACTTTTATAAGCAAATGGATGCAACTTGACACCATACTCGTAAGTGAAATAGATCAGACTCACATGTCTAAATATAGTATTGTCTTCTTGGTGTGAGAAACTGAAAGAATAAATATGTTCTAAAATGTACAATTGATACTGTGAAATGGGAAGAAATTTTTCAAAAGGAAAAAGGAACTAGGATGGGTGAAGAGGAAAAGATGGTAGGGAAAAGGGAAAAAATGCAAGTCGGTTATACTATGTATCTCTTAGTTCATTAAAAAGGAAGACTTGTGCTAATATCAGTTGGAGAAATTTTTGAGCCCGTATCTTGTACTCTGAGCAGCTACTTTAAAGATAACAACGTGCAATGTATTGACTATTGTTATTCTTCTATTATTGTGTTTTGAAGTTTGTTCCACTTTTTTTCCATGAAATAAAATTAAAAAATCAGTAACACTCCTGTACATGAATAACAAACTCACTGAAAGAGAAATTAGGAAAACAGCAACTTTCATAATAGCATCAAGAAAAATCAAATCCTTAGTAGAAGTTAATCTAACAAAGGAAGTGAAAGACATATACACTGAACACACAGCATTCTGTAAAAGGAGATCAGAGACAATATCAAAAAGTGGAGAGATATTCTTTGTACTTGGATAATCAGAACCAATGTAGTGAAAATGACCATAGTTCCAAAACTGTTAGGCCAAATTAGTGCAATCCCAATCAAAATAATAGCATGCCTCACAAAACTAGAGAAAACAATCTCAAAATTCATTTGGAACTAGAAAAGAGCTAGAACAGAACAAGCATCTCTGGGCAACAAAGGTAAGGCAGGGGGCATCACAATCCTCAATTTGAAGTCATACTACAAAGCTACTGTGATTACAATAAGCATAGTTTTTTGGGAAAAAAAAGGATCAATGGAACAGAATAAAAGACAGAAACAACTCCAAATGAACTGAACCACTTTATGTTTACAAAGTGGATAAACACCCTCACTGGGAAAAATATAACCTCTTTCATAAACGGTGCTGGGAAAGCTGGTTTTCCACATGCCAAAGGTTAAACCTGGACCCATATCTCTCACCATGCACTAAACTAAAATCCAAATGGATCAAAGATCTAAATATTAAAAGAGAAACACCTATTTTTATGGAAGGTAGAATATGGAAGATACAAGTATAGGCAAAGACGTTATGAACAAAATCTTGACAGCACAAGAAAGATCCCAAAGAATCAACTACTAGGATCTCATAATTTTAAAAAACTGTCTCACAGCAAAAGAAACCACTAACAGAGTGAAGAGACAACTCACAGAATGGGAAAAATTTTTTACTAACTACTCCTGAAAAAAAAAGACTGATATTTAGAATATATAAAGAACTAAAACATATCAGACTCCCCAAATTTAAGACCCAATATGAAAATGGGCATCTGAAATGAATAGACACTTCTCAGATAAAGAAGTACAAACAGCAAATAAATATATGAAAAAATGTTCAACATCACTAGTCATTTGAGAAACTCAAGTTAAAACAACACTAAGATTCCAGATTATTCCAGAAGGAATGGCTGTCATCAAGAAATCAACCAATAACAAATGCTAGTGAGGCTGTGGGGAAAAAGGAACTCTTTTTCACTGTTTGCGGGAGTGAAAGTTGGTACAACCAATTTGTAAATTAAAAAAAAATGGAGATTCCTCAAAAAACTAAAACTAGGGTTCCATTTGGCCGAGCTATTCCCCTTCCTGGTATATTCAGGAAAGTGTTAAAGCATTATATCACAGCGATATATGCATGTCCATATTTATAGCAGCATAATTTGTGATAGCTAAATTTTGGAAACAGCCTAGATGACAATCAACACTTGAGTGGATAAAGAAAATGTGGTTTTTACATACAGTGCAGTACTATTTTTGCCATAATAAAGGATAAATTTGAGACATTTTTAGGTAAATGGATGCAACTTGAGGTCATATTTTAAGTGAAATAAATTGAACAATATGTTTAAATATTGCATTGTGTTGCTTATGCGAAAAACCAAAAGTGTAATTAAAGACCAGAATAGATCATAGATATCAGGAAATAGGAATAAAATGTTCAAATGGTAAGGGGAACAAGAAAGAAGGGAATGGGGTGGGAATAAAGGGAAAAAGGAAATAATAATAAAAGAAAAATAGGAAACAAAGCTTCTGTAAATAAGGAGGGTAAGAAGGGTTGTAGGGAGGGGACTGGAATGGTTAAAAAGAAGAATGACATATGTACAGGTACAAATTCCCTATGATAAATGTTATCAATATGTATATAAAAATGTACTAATAAAAATTAATGAAAAACAGAATACCAAAATTCCATTTTCCTTCAGAAATACAGGCTATTGTCAGTAAATAAAAAATAACTAATGCTTATGAAGTTGTGGAGAAAAAAGAACTCTTCCACATTGTTGATGGGAATGTAAAGTAGTACATATGTTATGGAAATCAGTGTGGTGATTGCTCAAAAACTACAACTAGAAATTCCATTTTACCCAGCTATTCTTTTTCTAGGTATCGTCCCTAAAGTGTTAAAAACATCATATTGCAGTGATGTATGCATACCTATGTTTATAGCAGCAAATTCACAATAGCTAACTCATGGAAGTGGCCTACATGACTATCAACAGATGAATAGATAAAGAAAATGGAGTACTACTCTGCTATAAAGAAAAATAAGTTGAGTCATTTGTAGGATAATGAATGTACCTTGAGATCATAATGTTTAGTGAAATAAATCAGCTGCCTAAGCTTAAATATGGCATGGTTTCTCTTATATACATACAGAGCAAAATAAAAGATAGATAATAGGGGCCCTTTGCAAATGGGAAGGGCACAAAGAGATGGAGGAACAGGGAGGGAGAGGATAAAATAAGAATTAAGATGTATTAGGTTTAGGTATTAATTTACCATGAGGAATGTGGTCATTATTTGCCACAAATGCATACTAATAACAAATAAAAGTTGACAATAAGATGTGTTATGTACACACATCAACTTACTGCAGTGAACGTAATCGCTATGTGTCACAAACCTTTACTAACAAAAAATAAAAAAATTTAAAAAATCAATGGTGATAAAAAGTAAAATAAACCCCCAAACCTGACAATATCATAAATTTTGAAGTTCAAGAAACTACTTAAAAATATCAGATTGTCCTTACATTGAAATTTTTCATGTATTAAAATCATATTTTAAAAAATACTTAATGACAAACAGTAATGCTAATTGCGTCCCATGAACTAAAACTTGAGGATATAATATTTAATAGTAAGTTTAACGTTAGGGGAAAATGTACTTGTAACTTCCAACTTTACAGCAGAAAACTTTTTCATCTTTAATAAATACAATAAAACTGTCAAAGGTGCATAAAGCCAGGCTTGAAAACTGTATGATGTCACCTTTGTTTATATTCTGTAAATTCATGAAATATGAAAGTTTTTTAAGCTATAACATGAAGCCATGCGTGGTGGCACATGTCTTCTTTGGTGTAATTTGAGAGACTGAGGCAGAAGGATTCCAAATATGAACCTAGCCTTGGCAACTTAGCAATTTAGGGAGGTCCAGTTTCACAATAAAAAATAAAAAAGGGATGAGGATATAGTGTAAAGCCCTGGATTCAACCCTAGTACCACTACAAAAAAGAAAAAAAAGAAAGAAAGAAAGAAAGAAAGAAAGAAAGAAAAAAGAATGAAGGAAGAGGGAAAAAAAGAAAGAGAAAGAGAAAAAAATGTAATATGAAAATCTAGTATTGCCAAGTCCAAGTCCAAACTCCCTCCCACCAAGTATTCAGTGAAAGATCAGAAGGAACTACATGAGAATGTTAATTTCCACTTCTGGAAGGTGAAATTATGGGTGATTTCAATGTTCACTTTGTAATTTTGATATTTTATTCATTAAAAATACTGCTTTTTCTAAGTGTTTTTTTTTAATCTGCAGAGTTAAAACTTTATAGCTATGGCTGTGTCCATTTTTGTTTCTGGTGAGGATTCAGTTTATGTTCTTTAATTAAAAACAGGAGCATTTCTTTTCTCTAGTGACTCATCAAAACAATGACTTTACTTCTGATATTCCTGTCCTCGTGCTTTCTCAAATACTGAGTCTTCACTCACCTCTGGGTGGTGCTGAACAACTTTGTATTTTGGGGATAATCTACAGGTGTATATTCTTTTTTTATTTTATAGGTACATTTTTGATATACAGAATGATCACATTCATCATAGGGAACTTGTACGTGATATGTCTTGCTTCCTCTTTTTTTTCCCCATTCCTCTTCTCTACCTTCGACCCCTCTTCTTCTTGTTTACAAAAGTTTTGTTTCCATTTTTTCTTTCTATTCCTTTTTTTTAAGTCCAAAAGATTTCTAACTCTGATCAGAGCAAATATATGTCACTTTTCAAATAAGGAAGCCCCTGTGAAGAGATGACCCTTCCCAGGCCATATAATGGTTCCTTAAATCAAGAGAGGGAATAGTAAGACCTTGGTCTTTGGCTCAAGTTTCTAACAAACACACTCTAGCAAAAGTTCACTGAAGTATTTTTGTTTCAAGCCGCATATCATTATATCCTGGATTATAATCAAATTTGTTTGTAGAAAACATGACTCTCTCATACAAGTCCTAC